>HG996554.1:97598137-97620234 GCA_905340355.1 Rhagonycha fulva | reverse complement strand
AGTTCTCGTCCGATCTTAAATTACGTCGAAAGGCAAAAAGGGGCAACGGCACGCGGTGTTCCCAAGCGGTCACCCATCCAAGTACTAACCGCGCCCAACATTGCTTGACTTCCGTGATCGGACGAGAACGGGTATTCTCAATGTGGTATGGTCGTTGCCTAGCAATAAGTGTAATATTTTTGAAGTTTGACGTCTGTCAGTCACGTCAAAATAAGCACAAAATCTTACCCAGATAACAAAGACACTCGTCTAAACTTCGACATCCCGACGTCCGCCCTTCGAGGTTACTTTTCCCCTACTGCGGCCAAGCACGAGGGAGCGTTTCTTCGGCTGGTTGCATATAGTTAGTCTCTCGACTCGTCGCCAAGAGCATCGCATCCCATTAATGATGGATCGTCGGCATCTACCTGCAACCACGTGGTATGTACCTACCTACTATATTGACGATATTCTTACTTTTATATATTAATTTAAATATACGTAGTGTTACTTTGCTTAAATGTTTGCATTATCTGCCTAATAAATAATATAAAGTAAACACAAAATTATGTGCGTTTATGTTATTAATGTTTAAGATAGGCCCATAATACATACAAACGAAATGCACAAAATTTATAAATAATATATTATCGATATTGATGGTACATAATTAAATACATTTTATGTGTTCCGTGTTACAATTTTTATATTATGTCCTTAAATAATTGACATTACATTTTTATATTTACGAAATTTTGCGCGAACAAGGCTGAAGCTTGCTTTTCCGAAACAAAAGTTCTCGTCCGATCTTAAATTACGTCGAAAGGCAAAAAGGGGCAACGGCACGCGGTGTTCCCAAGCGGTCACCCATCCAAGTACTAACCGCGCCCAACATTGCTTGACTTCCGTGATCGGACGAGAACGGGTATTCTCAATGTGGTATGGTCGTTGCCTAGCAATAAGTGTAATATTTTTGAAGTTTGACGTCTGTCAGTCACGTCAAAATAAGCACAAAATCTTACCCAGATAACAAAGACACTCGTCTAAACTTCGACATCCCGACGTCCGCCCTTCGAGGTTACTTTTCCCCTACTGCGGCCAAGCACGAGGGAGCGTTTCTTCGGCTGGTTGCATATAGTTAGTCTCTCGACTCGTCGCCAAGAGCATCGCATCCCATTAATGATGGATCGTCGGCATCTACCTGCAACCACGTGGTATGTACCTACCTACTATATTGACGATATTCTTACTTTTATATATTAATTTAAATATACGTAGTGTTACTTTGCTTAAATGTTTGCATTATCTGCCTAATAAATAATATAAAGTAAACACAAAATTATGTGCGTTTATGTTATTAATGTTTAAGATAGGCCCATAATACATACAAACGAAATGCACAAAATTTATAAATAATATATTATCGATATTGATGGTACATAATTAAATACATTTTATGTGTTCCGTGTTACAATTTTTATATTATGTCCTTAAATAATTGACATTACATTTTTATATTTACGAAATTTTGCGCGAACAAGGCTGAAGCTTGCTTTTCCGAAACAAAAGTTCTCGTCCGATCTTAAATTACGTCGAAAGGCAAAAAGGGGCAACGGCACGCGGTGTTCCCAAGCGGTCACCCATCCAAGTACTAACCGCGCCCAACATTGCTTGACTTCCGTGATCGGACGAGAACGGGTATTCTCAATGTGGTATGGTCGTTGCCTAGCAATAAGTGTAATATTTTTGAAGTTTGACGTCTGTCAGTCACGTCAAAATAAGCACAAAATCTTACCCAGATAACAAAGACACTCGTCTAAACTTCGACATCCCGACGTCCGCCCTTCGAGGTTACTTTTCCCCTACTGCGGCCAAGCACGAGGGAGCGTTTCTTCGGCTGGTTGCATATAGTTAGTCTCTCGACTCGTCGCCAAGAGCATCGCATCCCATTAATGATGGATCGTCGGCATCTACCTGCAACCACGTGGTATGTACCTACCTACTATATTGACGATATTCTTACTTTTATATATTAATTTAAATATACGTAGTGTTACTTTGCTTAAATGTTTGCATTATCTGCCTAATAAATAATATAAAGTAAACACAAAATTATGTGCGTTTATGTTATTAATGTTTAAGATAGGCCCATAATACATACAAACGAAATGCACAAAATTTATAAATAATATATTATCGATATTGATGGTACATAATTAAATACATTTTATGTGTTCCGTGTTACAATTTTTATATTATGTCCTTAAATAATTGACATTACATTTTTATATTTACGAAATTTTGCGCGAACAAGGCTGAAGCTTGCTTTTCCGAAACAAAAGTTCTCGTCCGATCTTAAATTACGTCGAAAGGCAAAAAGGGGCAACGGCACGCGGTGTTCCCAAGCGGTCACCCATCCAAGTACTAACCGCGCCCAACATTGCTTGACTTCCGTGATCGGACGAGAACGGGTATTCTCAATGTGGTATGGTCGTTGCCTAGCAATAAGTGTAATATTTTTGAAGTTTGACGTCTGTCAGTCACGTCAAAATAAGCACAAAATCTTACCCAGATAACAAAGACACTCGTCTAAACTTCGACATCCCGACGTCCGCCCTTCGAGGTTACTTTTCCCCTACTGCGGCCAAGCACGAGGGAGCGTTTCTTCGGCTGGTTGCATATAGTTAGTCTCTCGACTCGTCGCCAAGAGCATCGCATCCCATTAATGATGGATCGTCGGCATCTACCTGCAACCACGTGGTATGTACCTACCTACTATATTGACGATATTCTTACTTTTATATATTAATTTAAATATACGTAGTGTTACTTTGCTTAAATGTTTGCATTATCTGCCTAATAAATAATATAAAGTAAACACAAAATTATGTGCGTTTATGTTATTAATGTTTAAGATAGGCCCATAATACATACAAACGAAATGCACAAAATTTATAAATAATATATTATCGATATTGATGGTACATAATTAAATACATTTTATGTGTTCCGTGTTACAATTTTTATATTATGTCCTTAAATAATTGACATTACATTTTTATATTTACGAAATTTTGCGCGAACAAGGCTGAAGCTTGCTTTTCCGAAACAAAAGTTCTCGTCCGATCTTAAATTACGTCGAAAGGCAAAAAGGGGCAACGGCACGCGGTGTTCCCAAGCGGTCACCCATCCAAGTACTAACCGCGCCCAACATTGCTTGACTTCCGTGATCGGACGAGAACGGGTATTCTCAATGTGGTATGGTCGTTGCCTAGCAATAAGTGTAATATTTTTGAAGTTTGACGTCTGTCAGTCACGTCAAAATAAGCACAAAATCTTACCCAGATAACAAAGACACTCGTCTAAACTTCGACATCCCGACGTCCGCCCTTCGAGGTTACTTTTCCCCTACTGCGGCCAAGCACGAGGGAGCGTTTCTTCGGCTGGTTGCATATAGTTAGTCTCTCGACTCGTCGCCAAGAGCATCGCATCCCATTAATGATGGATCGTCGGCATCTACCTGCAACCACGTGGTATGTACCTACCTACTATATTGACGATATTCTTACTTTTATATATTAATTTAAATATACGTAGTGTTACTTTGCTTAAATGTTTGCATTATCTGCCTAATAAATAATATAAAGTAAACACAAAATTATGTGCGTTTATGTTATTAATGTTTAAGATAGGCCCATAATACATACAAACGAAATGCACAAAATTTATAAATAATATATTATCGATATTGATGGTACATAATTAAATACATTTTATGTGTTCCGTGTTACAATTTTTATATTATGTCCTTAAATAATTGACATTACATTTTTATATTTACGAAATTTTGCGCGAACAAGGCTGAAGCTTGCTTTTCCGAAACAAAAGTTCTCGTCCGATCTTAAATTACGTCGAAAGGCAAAAAGGGGCAACGGCACGCGGTGTTCCCAAGCGGTCACCCATCCAAGTACTAACCGCGCCCAACATTGCTTGACTTCCGTGATCGGACGAGAACGGGTATTCTCAATGTGGTATGGTCGTTGCCTAGCAATAAGTGTAATATTTTTGAAGTTTGACGTCTGTCAGTCACGTCAAAATAAGCACAAAATCTTACCCAGATAACAAAGACACTCGTCTAAACTTCGACATCCCGACGTCCGCCCTTCGAGGTTACTTTTCCCCTACTGCGGCCAAGCACGAGGGAGCGTTTCTTCGGCTGGTTGCATATAGTTAGTCTCTCGACTCGTCGCCAAGAGCATCGCATCCCATTAATGATGGATCGTCGGCATCTACCTGCAACCACGTGGTATGTACCTACCTACTATATTGACGATATTCTTACTTTTATATATTAATTTAAATATACGTAGTGTTACTTTGCTTAAATGTTTGCATTATCTGCCTAATAAATAATATAAAGTAAACACAAAATTATGTGCGTTTATGTTATTAATGTTTAAGATAGGCCCATAATACATACAAACGAAATGCACAAAATTTATAAATAATATATTATCGATATTGATGGTACATAATTAAATACATTTTATGTGTTCCGTGTTACAATTTTTATATTATGTCCTTAAATAATTGACATTACATTTTTATATTTACGAAATTTTGCGCGAACAAGGCTGAAGCTTGCTTTTCCGAAACAAAAGTTCTCGTCCGATCTTAAATTACGTCGAAAGGCAAAAAGGGGCAACGGCACGCGGTGTTCCCAAGCGGTCACCCATCCAAGTACTAACCGCGCCCAACATTGCTTGACTTCCGTGATCGGACGAGAACGGGTATTCTCAATGTGGTATGGTCGTTGCCTAGCAATAAGTGTAATATTTTTGAAGTTTGACGTCTGTCAGTCACGTCAAAATAAGCACAAAATCTTACCCAGATAACAAAGACACTCGTCTAAACTTCGACATCCCGACGTCCGCCCTTCGAGGTTACTTTTCCCCTACTGCGGCCAAGCACGAGGGAGCGTTTCTTCGGCTGGTTGCATATAGTTAGTCTCTCGACTCGTCGCCAAGAGCATCGCATCCCATTAATGATGGATCGTCGGCATCTACCTGCAACCACGTGGTATGTACCTACCTACTATATTGACGATATTCTTACTTTTATATATTAATTTAAATATACGTAGTGTTACTTTGCTTAAATGTTTGCATTATCTGCCTAATAAATAATATAAAGTAAACACAAAATTATGTGCGTTTATGTTATTAATGTTTAAGATAGGCCCATAATACATACAAACGAAATGCACAAAATTTATAAATAATATATTATCGATATTGATGGTACATAATTAAATACATTTTATGTGTTCCGTGTTACAATTTTTATATTATGTCCTTAAATAATTGACATTACATTTTTATATTTACGAAATTTTGCGCGAACAAGGCTGAAGCTTGCTTTTCCGAAACAAAAGTTCTCGTCCGATCTTAAATTACGTCGAAAGGCAAAAAGGGGCAACGGCACGCGGTGTTCCCAAGCGGTCACCCATCCAAGTACTAACCGCGCCCAACATTGCTTGACTTCCGTGATCGGACGAGAACGGGTATTCTCAATGTGGTATGGTCGTTGCCTAGCAATAAGTGTAATATTTTTGAAGTTTGACGTCTGTCAGTCACGTCAAAATAAGCACAAAATCTTACCCAGATAACAAAGACACTCGTCTAAACTTCGACATCCCGACGTCCGCCCTTCGAGGTTACTTTTCCCCTACTGCGGCCAAGCACGAGGGAGCGTTTCTTCGGCTGGTTGCATATAGTTAGTCTCTCGACTCGTCGCCAAGAGCATCGCATCCCATTAATGATGGATCGTCGGCATCTACCTGCAACCACGTGGTATGTACCTACCTACTATATTGACGATATTCTTACTTTTATATATTAATTTAAATATACGTAGTGTTACTTTGCTTAAATGTTTGCATTATCTGCCTAATAAATAATATAAAGTAAACACAAAATTATGTGCGTTTATGTTATTAATGTTTAAGATAGGCCCATAATACATACAAACGAAATGCACAAAATTTATAAATAATATATTATCGATATTGATGGTACATAATTAAATACATTTTATGTGTTCCGTGTTACAATTTTTATATTATGTCCTTAAATAATTGACATTACATTTTTATATTTACGAAATTTTGCGCGAACAAGGCTGAAGCTTGCTTTTCCGAAACAAAAGTTCTCGTCCGATCTTAAATTACGTCGAAAGGCAAAAAGGGGCAACGGCACGCGGTGTTCCCAAGCGGTCACCCATCCAAGTACTAACCGCGCCCAACATTGCTTGACTTCCGTGATCGGACGAGAACGGGTATTCTCAATGTGGTATGGTCGTTGCCTAGCAATAAGTGTAATATTTTTGAAGTTTGACGTCTGTCAGTCACGTCAAAATAAGCACAAAATCTTACCCAGATAACAAAGACACTCGTCTAAACTTCGACATCCCGACGTCCGCCCTTCGAGGTTACTTTTCCCCTACTGCGGCCAAGCACGAGGGAGCGTTTCTTCGGCTGGTTGCATATAGTTAGTCTCTCGACTCGTCGCCAAGAGCATCGCATCCCATTAATGATGGATCGTCGGCATCTACCTGCAACCACGTGGTATGTACCTACCTACTATATTGACGATATTCTTACTTTTATATATTAATTTAAATATACGTAGTGTTACTTTGCTTAAATGTTTGCATTATCTGCCTAATAAATAATATAAAGTAAACACAAAATTATGTGCGTTTATGTTATTAATGTTTAAGATAGGCCCATAATACATACAAACGAAATGCACAAAATTTATAAATAATATATTATCGATATTGATGGTACATAATTAAATACATTTTATGTGTTCCGTGTTACAATTTTTATATTATGTCCTTAAATAATTGACATTACATTTTTATATTTACGAAATTTTGCGCGAACAAGGCTGAAGCTTGCTTTTCCGAAACAAAAGTTCTCGTCCGATCTTAAATTACGTCGAAAGGCAAAAAGGGGCAACGGCACGCGGTGTTCCCAAGCGGTCACCCATCCAAGTACTAACCGCGCCCAACATTGCTTGACTTCCGTGATCGGACGAGAACGGGTATTCTCAATGTGGTATGGTCGTTGCCTAGCAATAAGTGTAATATTTTTGAAGTTTGACGTCTGTCAGTCACGTCAAAATAAGCACAAAATCTTACCCAGATAACAAAGACACTCGTCTAAACTTCGACATCCCGACGTCCGCCCTTCGAGGTTACTTTTCCCCTACTGCGGCCAAGCACGAGGGAGCGTTTCTTCGGCTGGTTGCATATAGTTAGTCTCTCGACTCGTCGCCAAGAGCATCGCATCCCATTAATGATGGATCGTCGGCATCTACCTGCAACCACGTGGTATGTACCTACCTACTATATTGACGATATTCTTACTTTTATATATTAATTTAAATATACGTAGTGTTACTTTGCTTAAATGTTTGCATTATCTGCCTAATAAATAATATAAAGTAAACACAAAATTATGTGCGTTTATGTTATTAATGTTTAAGATAGGCCCATAATACATACAAACGAAATGCACAAAATTTATAAATAATATATTATCGATATTGATGGTACATAATTAAATACATTTTATGTGTTCCGTGTTACAATTTTTATATTATGTCCTTAAATAATTGACATTACATTTTTATATTTACGAAATTTTGCGCGAACAAGGCTGAAGCTTGCTTTTCCGAAACAAAAGTTCTCGTCCGATCTTAAATTACGTCGAAAGGCAAAAAGGGGCAACGGCACGCGGTGTTCCCAAGCGGTCACCCATCCAAGTACTAACCGCGCCCAACATTGCTTGACTTCCGTGATCGGACGAGAACGGGTATTCTCAATGTGGTATGGTCGTTGCCTAGCAATAAGTGTAATATTTTTGAAGTTTGACGTCTGTCAGTCACGTCAAAATAAGCACAAAATCTTACCCAGATAACAAAGACACTCGTCTAAACTTCGACATCCCGACGTCCGCCCTTCGAGGTTACTTTTCCCCTACTGCGGCCAAGCACGAGGGAGCGTTTCTTCGGCTGGTTGCATATAGTTAGTCTCTCGACTCGTCGCCAAGAGCATCGCATCCCATTAATGATGGATCGTCGGCATCTACCTGCAACCACGTGGTATGTACCTACCTACTATATTGACGATATTCTTACTTTTATATATTAATTTAAATATACGTAGTGTTACTTTGCTTAAATGTTTGCATTATCTGCCTAATAAATAATATAAAGTAAACACAAAATTATGTGCGTTTATGTTATTAATGTTTAAGATAGGCCCATAATACATACAAACGAAATGCACAAAATTTATAAATAATATATTATCGATATTGATGGTACATAATTAAATACATTTTATGTGTTCCGTGTTACAATTTTTATATTATGTCCTTAAATAATTGACATTACATTTTTATATTTACGAAATTTTGCGCGAACAAGGCTGAAGCTTGCTTTTCCGAAACAAAAGTTCTCGTCCGATCTTAAATTACGTCGAAAGGCAAAAAGGGGCAACGGCACGCGGTGTTCCCAAGCGGTCACCCATCCAAGTACTAACCGCGCCCAACATTGCTTGACTTCCGTGATCGGACGAGAACGGGTATTCTCAATGTGGTATGGTCGTTGCCTAGCAATAAGTGTAATATTTTTGAAGTTTGACGTCTGTCAGTCACGTCAAAATAAGCACAAAATCTTACCCAGATAACAAAGACACTCGTCTAAACTTCGACATCCCGACGTCCGCCCTTCGAGGTTACTTTTCCCCTACTGCGGCCAAGCACGAGGGAGCGTTTCTTCGGCTGGTTGCATATAGTTAGTCTCTCGACTCGTCGCCAAGAGCATCGCATCCCATTAATGATGGATCGTCGGCATCTACCTGCAACCACGTGGTATGTACCTACCTACTATATTGACGATATTCTTACTTTTATATATTAATTTAAATATACGTAGTGTTACTTTGCTTAAATGTTTGCATTATCTGCCTAATAAATAATATAAAGTAAACACAAAATTATGTGCGTTTATGTTATTAATGTTTAAGATAGGCCCATAATACATACAAACGAAATGCACAAAATTTATAAATAATATATTATCGATATTGATGGTACATAATTAAATACATTTTATGTGTTCCGTGTTACAATTTTTATATTATGTCCTTAAATAATTGACATTACATTTTTATATTTACGAAATTTTGCGCGAACAAGGCTGAAGCTTGCTTTTCCGAAACAAAAGTTCTCGTCCGATCTTAAATTACGTCGAAAGGCAAAAAGGGGCAACGGCACGCGGTGTTCCCAAGCGGTCACCCATCCAAGTACTAACCGCGCCCAACATTGCTTGACTTCCGTGATCGGACGAGAACGGGTATTCTCAATGTGGTATGGTCGTTGCCTAGCAATAAGTGTAATATTTTTGAAGTTTGACGTCTGTCAGTCACGTCAAAATAAGCACAAAATCTTACCCAGATAACAAAGACACTCGTCTAAACTTCGACATCCCGACGTCCGCCCTTCGAGGTTACTTTTCCCCTACTGCGGCCAAGCACGAGGGAGCGTTTCTTCGGCTGGTTGCATATAGTTAGTCTCTCGACTCGTCGCCAAGAGCATCGCATCCCATTAATGATGGATCGTCGGCATCTACCTGCAACCACGTGGTATGTACCTACCTACTATATTGACGATATTCTTACTTTTATATATTAATTTAAATATACGTAGTGTTACTTTGCTTAAATGTTTGCATTATCTGCCTAATAAATAATATAAAGTAAACACAAAATTATGTGCGTTTATGTTATTAATGTTTAAGATAGGCCCATAATACATACAAACGAAATGCACAAAATTTATAAATAATATATTATCGATATTGATGGTACATAATTAAATACATTTTATGTGTTCCGTGTTACAATTTTTATATTATGTCCTTAAATAATTGACATTACATTTTTATATTTACGAAATTTTGCGCGAACAAGGCTGAAGCTTGCTTTTCCGAAACAAAAGTTCTCGTCCGATCTTAAATTACGTCGAAAGGCAAAAAGGGGCAACGGCACGCGGTGTTCCCAAGCGGTCACCCATCCAAGTACTAACCGCGCCCAACATTGCTTGACTTCCGTGATCGGACGAGAACGGGTATTCTCAATGTGGTATGGTCGTTGCCTAGCAATAAGTGTAATATTTTTGAAGTTTGACGTCTGTCAGTCACGTCAAAATAAGCACAAAATCTTACCCAGATAACAAAGACACTCGTCTAAACTTCGACATCCCGACGTCCGCCCTTCGAGGTTACTTTTCCCCTACTGCGGCCAAGCACGAGGGAGCGTTTCTTCGGCTGGTTGCATATAGTTAGTCTCTCGACTCGTCGCCAAGAGCATCGCATCCCATTAATGATGGATCGTCGGCATCTACCTGCAACCACGTGGTATGTACCTACCTACTATTGACGATATTCTTACTTTTATATATTAATTTAAATATACGTAGTGTTACTTTGCTTAAATGTTTGCATTATCTGCCTAATAAATAATATAAAGTAAACACAAAATTATGTGCGTTTATGTTATTAATGTTTAAGATAGGCCCATAATACATACAAACGAAATGCACAAAATTTATAAATAATATATTATCGATATTGATGGTACATAATTAAATACATTTTATGTGTTCCGTGTTACAATTTTTATATTATGTCCTTAAATAATTGACATTACATTTTTATATTTACGAAATTTTGCGCGAACAAGGCTGAAGCTTGCTTTTCCGAAACAAAAGTTCTCGTCCGATCTTAAATTACGTCGAAAGGCAAAAAGGGGCAACGGCACGCGGTGTTCCCAAGCGGTCACCCATCCAAGTACTAACCGCGCCCAACATTGCTTGACTTCCGTGATCGGACGAGAACGGGTATTCTCAATGTGGTATGGTCGTTGCCTAGCAATAAGTGTAATATTTTTGAAGTTTGACGTCTGTCAGTCACGTCAAAATAAGCACAAAATCTTACCCAGATAACAAAGACACTCGTCTAAACTTCGACATCCCGACGTCCGCCCTTCGAGGTTACTTTTCCCCTACTGCGGCCAAGCACGAGGGAGCGTTTCTTCGGCTGGTTGCATATAGTTAGTCTCTCGACTCGTCGCCAAGAGCATCGCATCCCATTAATGATGGATCGTCGGCATCTACCTGCAACCACGTGGTATGTACCTACCTACTATATTGACGATATTCTTACTTTTATATATTAATTTAAATATACGTAGTGTTACTTTGCTTAAATGTTTGCATTATCTGCCTAATAAATAATATAAAGTAAACACAAAATTATGTGCGTTTATGTTATTAATGTTTAAGATAGGCCCATAATACATACAAACGAAATGCACAAAATTTATAAATAATATATTATCGATATTGATGGTACATAATTAAATACATTTTATGTGTTCCGTGTTACAATTTTTATATTATGTCCTTAAATAATTGACATTACATTTTTATATTTACGAAATTTTGCGCGAACAAGGCTGAAGCTTGCTTTTCCGAAACAAAAGTTCTCGTCCGATCTTAAATTACGTCGAAAGGCAAAAAGGGGCAACGGCACGCGGTGTTCCCAAGCGGTCACCCATCCAAGTACTAACCGCGCCCAACATTGCTTGACTTCCGTGATCGGACGAGAACGGGTATTCTCAATGTGGTATGGTCGTTGCCTAGCAATAAGTGTAATATTTTTGAAGTTTGACGTCTGTCAGTCACGTCAAAATAAGCACAAAATCTTACCCAGATAACAAAGACACTCGTCTAAACTTCGACATCCCGACGTCCGCCCTTCGAGGTTACTTTTCCCCTACTGCGGCCAAGCACGAGGGAGCGTTTCTTCGGCTGGTTGCATATAGTTAGTCTCTCGACTCGTCGCCAAGAGCATCGCATCCCATTAATGATGGATCGTCGGCATCTACCTGCAACCACGTGGTATGTACCTACCTACTATATTGACGATATTCTTACTTTTATATATTAATTTAAATATACGTAGTGTTACTTTGCTTAAATGTTTGCATTATCTGCCTAATAAATAATATAAAGTAAACACAAAATTATGTGCGTTTATGTTATTAATGTTTAAGATAGGCCCATAATACATACAAACGAAATGCACAAAATTTATAAATAATATATTATCGATATTGATGGTACATAATTAAATACATTTTATGTGTTCCGTGTTACAATTTTTATATTATGTCCTTAAATAATTGACATTACATTTTTATATTTACGAAATTTTGCGCGAACAAGGCTGAAGCTTGCTTTTCCGAAACAAAAGTTCTCGTCCGATCTTAAATTACGTCGAAAGGCAAAAAGGGGCAACGGCACGCGGTGTTCCCAAGCGGTCACCCATCCAAGTACTAACCGCGCCCAACATTGCTTGACTTCCGTGATCGGACGAGAACGGGTATTCTCAATGTGGTATGGTCGTTGCCTAGCAATAAGTGTAATATTTTTGAAGTTTGACGTCTGTCAGTCACGTCAAAATAAGCACAAAATCTTACCCAGATAACAAAGACACTCGTCTAAACTTCGACATCCCGACGTCCGCCCTTCGAGGTTACTTTTCCCCTACTGCGGCCAAGCACGAGGGAGCGTTTCTTCGGCTGGTTGCATATAGTTAGTCTCTCGACTCGTCGCCAAGAGCATCGCATCCCATTAATGATGGATCGTCGGCATCTACCTGCAACCACGTGGTATGTACCTACCTACTATATTGACGATATTCTTACTTTTATATATTAATTTAAATATACGTAGTGTTACTTTGCTTAAATGTTTGCATTATCTGCCTAATAAATAATATAAAGTAAACACAAAATTATGTGCGTTTATGTTATTAATGTTTAAGATAGGCCCATAATACATACAAACGAAATGCACAAAATTTATAAATAATATATTATCGATATTGATGGTACATAATTAAATACATTTTATGTGTTCCGTGTTACAATTTTTATATTATGTCCTTAAATAATTGACATTACATTTTTATATTTACGAAATTTTGCGCGAACAAGGCTGAAGCTTGCTTTTCCGAAACAAAAGTTCTCGTCCGATCTTAAATTACGTCGAAAGGCAAAAAGGGGCAACGGCACGCGGTGTTCCCAAGCGGTCACCCATCCAAGTACTAACCGCGCCCAACATTGCTTGACTTCCGTGATCGGACGAGAACGGGTATTCTCAATGTGGTATGGTCGTTGCCTAGCAATAAGTGTAATATTTTTGAAGTTTGACGTCTGTCAGTCACGTCAAAATAAGCACAAAATCTTACCCAGATAACAAAGACACTCGTCTAAACTTCGACATCCCGACGTCCGCCCTTCGAGGTTACTTTTCCCCTACTGCGGCCAAGCACGAGGGAGCGTTTCTTCGGCTGGTTGCATATAGTTAGTCTCTCGACTCGTCGCCAAGAGCATCGCATCCCATTAATGATGGATCGTCGGCATCTACCTGCAACCACGTGGTATGTACCTACCTACTATATTGACGATATTCTTACTTTTATATATTAATTTAAATATACGTAGTGTTACTTTGCTTAAATGTTTGCATTATCTGCCTAATAAATAATATAAAGTAAACACAAAATTATGTGCGTTTATGTTATTAATGTTTAAGATAGGCCCATAATACATACAAACGAAATGCACAAAATTTATAAATAATATATTATCGATATTGATGGTACATAATTAAATACATTTTATGTGTTCCGTGTTACAATTTTTATATTATGTCCTTAAATAATTGACATTACATTTTTATATTTACGAAATTTTGCGCGAACAAGGCTGAAGCTTGCTTTTCCGAAACAAAAGTTCTCGTCCGATCTTAAATTACGTCGAAAGGCAAAAAGGGGCAACGGCACGCGGTGTTCCCAAGCGGTCACCCATCCAAGTACTAACCGCGCCCAACATTGCTTGACTTCCGTGATCGGACGAGAACGGGTATTCTCAATGTGGTATGGTCGTTGCCTAGCAATAAGTGTAATATTTTTGAAGTTTGACGTCTGTCAGTCACGTCAAAATAAGCACAAAATCTTACCCAGATAACAAAGACACTCGTCTAAACTTCGACATCCCGACGTCCGCCCTTCGAGGTTACTTTTCCCCTACTGCGGCCAAGCACGAGGGAGCGTTTCTTCGGCTGGTTGCATATAGTTAGTCTCTCGACTCGTCGCCAAGAGCATCGCATCCCATTAATGATGGATCGTCGGCATCTACCTGCAACCACGTGGTATGTACCTACCTACTATATTGACGATATTCTTACTTTTATATATTAATTTAAATATACGTAGTGTTACTTTGCTTAAATGTTTGCATTATCTGCCTAATAAATAATATAAAGTAAACACAAAATTATGTGCGTTTATGTTATTAATGTTTAAGATAGGCCCATAATACATACAAACGAAATGCACAAAATTTATAAATAATATATTATCGATATTGATGGTACATAATTAAATACATTTTATGTGTTCCGTGTTACAATTTTTATATTATGTCCTTAAATAATTGACATTACATTTTTATATTTACGAAATTTTGCGCGAACAAGGCTGAAGCTTGCTTTTCCGAAACAAAAGTTCTCGTCCGATCTTAAATTACGTCGAAAGGCAAAAAGGGGCAACGGCACGCGGTGTTCCCAAGCGGTCACCCATCCAAGTACTAACCGCGCCCAACATTGCTTGACTTCCGTGATCGGACGAGAACGGGTATTCTCAATGTGGTATGGTCGTTGCCTAGCAATAAGTGTAATATTTTTGAAGTTTGACGTCTGTCAGTCACGTCAAAATAAGCACAAAATCTTACCCAGATAACAAAGACACTCGTCTAAACTTCGACATCCCGACGTCCGCCCTTCGAGGTTACTTTTCCCCTACTGCGGCCAAGCACGAGGGAGCGTTTCTTCGGCTGGTTGCATATAGTTAGTCTCTCGACTCGTCGCCAAGAGCATCGCATCCCATTAATGATGGATCGTCGGCATCTACCTGCAACCACGTGGTATGTACCTACCTACTATATTGACGATATTCTTACTTTTATATATTAATTTAAATATACGTAGTGTTACTTTGCTTAAATGTTTGCATTATCTGCCTAATAAATAATATAAAGTAAACACAAAATTATGTGCGTTTATGTTATTAATGTTTAAGATAGGCCCATAATACATACAAACGAAATGCACAAAATTTATAAATAATATATTATCGATATTGATGGTACATAATTAAATACATTTTATGTGTTCCGTGTTACAATTTTTATATTATGTCCTTAAATAATTGACATTACATTTTTATATTTACGAAATTTTGCGCGAACAAGGCTGAAGCTTGCTTTTCCGAAACAAAAGTTCTCGTCCGATCTTAAATTACGTCGAAAGGCAAAAAGGGGCAACGGCACGCGGTGTTCCCAAGCGGTCACCCATCCAAGTACTAACCGCGCCCAACATTGCTTGACTTCCGTGATCGGACGAGAACGGGTATTCTCAATGTGGTATGGTCGTTGCCTAGCAATAAGTGTAATATTTTTGAAGTTTGACGTCTGTCAGTCACGTCAAAATAAGCACAAAATCTTACCCAGATAACAAAGACACTCGTCTAAACTTCGACATCCCGACGTCCGCCCTTCGAGGTTACTTTTCCCCTACTGCGGCCAAGCACGAGGGAGCGTTTCTTCGGCTGGTTGCATATAGTTAGTCTCTCGACTCGTCGCCAAGAGCATCGCATCCCATTAATGATGGATCGTCGGCATCTACCTGCAACCACGTGGTATGTACCTACCTACTATATTGACGATATTCTTACTTTTATATATTAATTTAAATATACGTAGTGTTACTTTGCTTAAATGTTTGCATTATCTGCCTAATAAATAATATAAAGTAAACACAAAATTATGTGCGTTTATGTTATTAATGTTTAAGATAGGCCCATAATACATACAAACGAAATGCACAAAATTTATAAATAATATATTATCGATATTGATGGTACATAATTAAATACATTTTATGTGTTCCGTGTTACAATTTTTATATTATGTCCTTAAATAATTGACATTACATTTTTATATTTACGAAATTTTGCGCGAACAAGGCTGAAGCTTGCTTTTCCGAAACAAAAGTTCTCGTCCGATCTTAAATTACGTCGAAAGGCAAAAAGGGGCAACGGCACGCGGTGTTCCCAAGCGGTCACCCATCCAAGTACTAACCGCGCCCAACATTGCTTGACTTCCGTGATCGGACGAGAACGGGTATTCTCAATGTGGTATGGTCGTTGCCTAGCAATAAGTGTAATATTTTTGAAGTTTGACGTCTGTCAGTCACGTCAAAATAAGCACAAAATCTTACCCAGATAACAAAGACACTCGTCTAAACTTCGACATCCCGACGTCCGCCCTTCGAGGTTACTTTTCCCCTACTGCGGCCAAGCACGAGGGAGCGTTTCTTCGGCTGGTTGCATATAGTTAGTCTCTCGACTCGTCGCCAAGAGCATCGCATCCCATTAATGATGGATCGTCGGCATCTACCTGCAACCACGTGGTATGTACCTACCTACTATATTGACGATATTCTTACTTTTATATATTAATTTAAATATACGTAGTGTTACTTTGCTTAAATGTTTGCATTATCTGCCTAATAAATAATATAAAGTAAACACAAAATTATGTGCGTTTATGTTATTAATGTTTAAGATAGGCCCATAATACATACAAACGAAATGCACAAAATTTATAAATAATATATTATCGATATTGATGGTACATAATTAAATACATTTTATGTGTTCCGTGTTACAATTTTTATATTATGTCCTTAAATAATTGACATTACATTTTTATATTTACGAAATTTTGCGCGAACAAGGCTGAAGCTTGCTTTTCCGAAACAAAAGTTCTCGTCCGATCTTAAATTACGTCGAAAGGCAAAAAGGGGCAACGGCACGCGGTGTTCCCAAGCGGTCACCCATCCAAGTACTAACCGCGCCCAACATTGCTTGACTTCCGTGATCGGACGAGAACGGGTATTCTCAATGTGGTATGGTCGTTGCCTAGCAATAAGTGTAATATTTTTGAAGTTTGACGTCTGTCAGTCACGTCAAAATAAGCACAAAATCTTACCCAGATAACAAAGACACTCGTCTAAACTTCGACATCCCGACGTCCGCCCTTCGAGGTTACTTTTCCCCTACTGCGGCCAAGCACGAGGGAGCGTTTCTTCGGCTGGTTGCATATAGTTAGTCTCTCGACTCGTCGCCAAGAGCATCGCATCCCATTAATGATGGATCGTCGGCATCTACCTGCAACCACGTGGTATGTACCTACCTACTATATTGACGATATTCTTACTTTTATATATTAATTTAAATATACGTAGTGTTACTTTGCTTAAATGTTTGCATTATCTGCCTAATAAATAATATAAAGTAAACACAAAATTATGTGCGTTTATGTTATTAATGTTTAAGATAGGCCCATAATACATACAAACGAAATGCACAAAATTTATAAATAATATATTATCGATATTGATGGTACATAATTAAATACATTTTATGTGTTCCGTGTTACAATTTTTATATTATGTCCTTAAATAATTGACATTACATTTTTATATTTACGAAATTTTGCGCGAACAAGGCTGAAGCTTGCTTTTCCGAAACAAAAGTTCTCGTCCGATCTTAAATTACGTCGAAAGGCAAAAAGGGGCAACGGCACGCGGTGTTCCCAAGCGGTCACCCATCCAAGTACTAACCGCGCCCAACATTGCTTGACTTCCGTGATCGGACGAGAACGGGTATTCTCAATGTGGTATGGTCGTTGCCTAGCAATAAGTGTAATATTTTTGAAGTTTGACGTCTGTCAGTCACGTCAAAATAAGCACAAAATCTTACCCAGATAACAAAGACACTCGTCTAAACTTCGACATCCCGACGTCCGCCCTTCGAGGTTACTTTTCCCCTACTGCGGCCAAGCACGAGGGAGCGTTTCTTCGGCTGGTTGCATATAGTTAGTCTCTCGACTCGTCGCCAAGAGCATCGCATCCCATTAATGATGGATCGTCGGCATCTACCTGCAACCACGTGGTATGTACCTACCTACTATATTGACGATATTCTTACTTTTATATATTAATTTAAATATACGTAGTGTTACTTTGCTTAAATGTTTGCATTATCTGCCTAATAAATAATATAAAGTAAACACAAAATTATGTGCGTTTATGTTATTAATGTTTAAGATAGGCCCATAATACATACAAACGAAATGCACAAAATTTATAAATAATATATTATCGATATTGATGGTACATAATTAAATACATTTTATGTGTTCCGTGTTACAATTTTTATATTATGTCCTTAAATAATTGACATTACATTTTTATATTTACGAAATTTTGCGCGAACAAGGCTGAAGCTTGCTTTTCCGAAACAAAAGTTCTCGTCCGATCTTAAATTACGTCGAAAGGCAAAAAGGGGCAACGGCACGCGGTGTTCCCAAGCGGTCACCCATCCAAGTACTAACCGCGCCCAACATTGCTTGACTTCCGTGATCGGACGAGAACGGGTATTCTCAATGTGGTATGGTCGTTGCCTAGCAATAAGTGTAATATTTTTGAAGTTTGACGTCTGTCAGTCACGTCAAAATAAGCACAAAATCTTACCCAGATAACAAAGACACTCGTCTAAACTTCGACATCCCGACGTCCGCCCTTCGAGGTTACTTTTCCCCTACTGCGGCCAAGCACGAGGGAGCGTTTCTTCGGCTGGTTGCATATAGTTAGTCTCTCGACTCGTCGCCAAGAGCATCGCATCCCATTAATGATGGATCGTCGGCATCTACCTGCAACCACGTGGTATGTACCTACCTACTATATTGACGATATTCTTACTTTTATATATTAATTTAAATATACGTAGTGTTACTTTGCTTAAATGTTTGCATTATCTGCCTAATAAATAATATAAAGTAAACACAAAATTATGTGCGTTTATGTTATTAATGTTTAAGATAGGCCCATAATACATACAAACGAAATGCACAAAATTTATAAATAATATATTATCGATATTGATGGTACATAATTAAATACATTTTATGTGTTCCGTGTTACAATTTTTATATTATGTCCTTAAATAATTGACATTACATTTTTATATTTACGAAATTTTGCGCGAACAAGGCTGAAGCTTGCTTTTCCGAAACAAAAGTTCTCGTCCGATCTTAAATTACGTCGAAAGGCAAAAAGGGGCAACGGCACGCGGTGTTCCCAAGCGGTCACCCATCCAAGTACTAACCGCGCCCAACATTGCTTGACTTCCGTGATCGGACGAGAACGGGTATTCTCAATGTGGTATGGTCGTTGCCTAGCAATAAGTGTAATATTTTTGAAGTTTGACGTCTGTCAGTCACGTCAAAATAAGCACAAAATCTTACCCAGATAACAAAGACACTCGTCTAAACTTCGACATCCCGACGTCCGCCCTTCGAGGTTACTTTTCCCCTACTGCGGCCAAGCACGAGGGAGCGTTTCTTCGGCTGGTTGCATATAGTTAGTCTCTCGACTCGTCGCCAAGAGCATCGCATCCCATTAATGATGGATCGTCGGCATCTACCTGCAACCACGTGGTATGTACCTACCTACTATATTGACGATATTCTTACTTTTATATATTAATTTAAATATACGTAGTGTTACTTTGCTTAAATGTTTGCATTATCTGCCTAATAAATAATATAAAGTAAACACAAAATTATGTGCGTTTATGTTATTAATGTTTAAGATAGGCCCATAATACATACAAACGAAATGCACAAAATTTATAAATAATATATTATCGATATTGATGGTACATAATTAAATACATTTTATGTGTTCCGTGTTACAATTTTTATATTATGTCCTTAAATAATTGACATTACATTTTTATATTTACGAAATTTTGCGCGAACAAGGCTGAAGCTTGCTTTTCCGAAACAAAAGTTCTCGTCCGATCTTAAATTACGTCGAAAGGCAAAAAGGGGCAACGGCACGCGGTGTTCCCAAGCGGTCACCCATCCAAGTACTAACCGCGCCCAACATTGCTTGACTTCCGTGATCGGACGAGAACGGGTATTCTCAATGTGGTATGGTCGTTGCCTAGCAATAAGTGTAATATTTTTGAAGTTTGACGTCTGTCAGTCACGTCAAAATAAGCACAAAATCTTACCCAGATAACAAAGACACTCGTCTAAACTTCGACATCCCGACGTCCGCCCTTCGAGGTTACTTTTCCCCTACTGCGGCCAAGCACGAGGGAGCGTTTCTTCGGCTGGTTGCATATAGTTAGTCTCTCGACTCGTCGCCAAGAGCATCGCATCCCATTAATGATGGATCGTCGGCATCTACCTGCAACCACGTGGTATGTACCTACCTACTATATTGACGATATTCTTACTTTTATATATTAATTTAAATATACGTAGTGTTACTTTGCTTAAATGTTTGCATTATCTGCCTAATAAATAATATAAAGTAAACACAAAATTATGTGCGTTTATGTTATTAATGTTTAAGATAGGCCCATAATACATACAAACGAAATGCACAAAATTTATAAATAATATATTATCGATATTGATGGTACATAATTAAATACATTTTATGTGTTCCGTGTTACAATTTTTATATTATGTCCTTAAATAATTGACATTACATTTTTATATTTACGAAATTTTGCGCGAACAAGGCTGAAGCTTGCTTTTCCGAAACAAAAGTTCTCGTCCGATCTTAAATTACGTCGAAAGGCAAAAAGGGGCAACGGCACGCGGTGTTCCCAAGCGGTCACCCATCCAAGTACTAACCGCGCCCAACATTGCTTGACTTCCGTGATCGGACGAGAACGGGTATTCTCAATGTGGTATGGTCGTTGCCTAGCAATAAGTGTAATATTTTTGAAGTTTGACGTCTGTCAGTCACGTCAAAATAAGCACAAAATCTTACCCAGATAACAAAGACACTCGTCTAAACTTCGACATCCCGACGTCCGCCCTTCGAGGTTACTTTTCCCCTACTGCGGCCAAGCACGAGGGAGCGTTTCTTCGGCTGGTTGCATATAGTTAGTCTCTCGACTCGTCGCCAAGAGCATCGCATCCCATTAATGATGGATCGTCGGCATCTACCTGCAACCACGTGGTATGTACCTACCTACTATATTGACGATATTCTTACTTTTATATATTAATTTAAATATACGTAGTGTTACTTTGCTTAAATGTTTGCATTATCTGCCTAATAAATAATATAAAGTAAACACAAAATTATGTGCGTTTATGTTATTAATGTTTAAGATAGGCCCATAATACATACAAACGAAATGCACAAAATTTATAAATAATATATTATCGATATTGATGGTACATAATTAAATACATTTTATGTGTTCCGTGTTACAATTTTTATATTATGTCCTTAAATAATTGACATTACATTTTTATATTTACGAAATTTTGTGCGAACAAGGCTGAAGCTTGCTTTTCCGAAACAAAAGTTCTCGTCCGATCTTAAATTACGTCGAAAGGCAAAAAGGGGCAACGGCACGCGGTGTTCCCAAGCGGTCACCCATCCAAGTACTAACCGCGCCCAACATTGCTTGACTTCCGTGATCGGACGAGAACGGGTATTCTCAATGTGGTATGGTCGTTGCCTAGCAATAAGTGTAATATTTTTGAAGTTTGACGTCTGTCAGTCACGTCAAAATAAGCACAAAATCTTACCCAGATAACAAAGACACTCGTCTAAACTTCGACATCCCGACGTCCGCCCTTCGAGGTTACTTTTCCCCTACTGCGGCCAAGCACGAGGGAGCGTTTCTTCGGCTGGTTGCATATAGTTAGTCTCTCGACTCGTCGCCAAGAGCATCGCATCCCATTAATGATGGATCGTCGGCATCTACCTGCAACCACGTGGTATGTACCTACCTACTATATTGACGATATTCTTA
>HG996554.1:97573074-97597937 GCA_905340355.1 Rhagonycha fulva | reverse complement strand
TTCTATTCGTTCTCGTCCGATCACGGAAGTCAAGCAATGTTGGGCGCGGTTAGTACTTGGATGGGTGACCGCTTGGGAACACCGCGTGCCGTTGCCCCTTTTTGCCTTTCGACGTAATTTAAGATCGGACGAGAACTTTTGTTTCGGAAAAGCAAGCTTCAGCCTTGTTCGCGCAAAATTTCGTAAATATAAAAATGTAATGTCAATTATTTAAGGACATAATATAAAAATTGTAACACGGAACACATAAAATGTATTTAATTATGTACCATCAATATCGATAATATATTATTTATAAATTTTGTGCATTTCGTTTGTATGTATTATGGGCCTATCTTAAACATTAATAACATAAACGCACATAATTTTGTGTTTACTTTATATTATTTATTAGGCAGATAATGCAAACATTTAAGCAAAGTAACACTACGTATATTTAAATTAATATATAAAAGTAAGAATATCGTCAATATAGTAGGTAGGTACATACCACGTGGTTGCAGGTAGATGCCGACGATCCATCATTAATGGGATGCGATGCTCTTGGCGACGAGTCGAGAGACTAACTATATGCAACCAGCCGAAGAAACGCTCCCTCGTGCTTGGCCGCAGTAGGGGAAAAGTAACCTCGAAGGGCGGACGTCGGGATGTCGAAGTTTAGACGAGTGTCTTTGTTATCTGGGTAAGATTTTGTGCTTATTTTGACGTGACTGACAGACGTCAAACTTCAAAAATATTACACTTATTGCTAGGCAACGACCATACCACATTGAGAATACCCGTTCTCGTCCGATCACGGAAGTCAAGCAATGTTGGGCGCGGTTAGTACTTGGATGGGTGACCGCTTGGGAACACCGCGTGCCGTTGCCCCTTTTTGCCTTTCGACGTAATTTAAGATCGGACGAGAACTTTTGTTTCGGAAAAGCAAGCTTCAGCCTTGTTCGCGCAAAATTTCGTAAATATAAAAATGTAATGTCAATTATTTAAGGACATAATATAAAAATTGTAACACGGAACACATAAAATGTATTTAATTATGTACCATCAATATCGATAATATATTATTTATAAATTTTGTGCATTTCGTTTGTATGTATTATGGGCCTATCTTAAACATTAATAACATAAACGCACATAATTTTGTGTTTACTTTATATTATTTATTAGGCAGATAATGCAAACATTTAAGCAAAGTAACACTACGTATATTTAAATTAATATATAAAAGTAAGAATATCGTCAATATAGTAGGTAGGTACATACCACGTGGTTGCAGGTAGATGCCGACGATCCATCATTAATGGGATGCGATGCTCTTGGCGACGAGTCGAGAGACTAACTATATGCAACCAGCCGAAGAAACGCTCCCTCGTGCTTGGCCGCAGTAGGGGAAAAGTAACCTCGAAGGGCGGACGTCGGGATGTCGAAGTTTAGACGAGTGTCTTTGTTATCTGGGTAAGATTTTGTGCTTATTTTGACGTGACTGACAGACGTCAAACTTCAAAAATATTACACTTATTGCTAGGCAACGACCATACCACATTGAGAATACCCGTTCTCGTCCGATCACGGAAGTCAAGCAATGTTGGGCGCGGTTAGTACTTGGATGGGTGACCGCTTGGGAACACCGCGTGCCGTTGCCCCTTTTTGCCTTTCGACGTAATTTAAGATCGGACGAGAACTTTTGTTTCGGAAAAGCAAGCTTCAGCCTTGTTCGCGCAAAATTTCGTAAATATAAAAATGTAATGTCAATTATTTAAGGACATAATATAAAAATTGTAACACGGAACACATAAAATGTATTTAATTATGTACCATCAATATCGATAATATATTATTTATAAATTTTGTGCATTTCGTTTGTATGTATTATGGGCCTATCTTAAACATTAATAACATAAACGCACATAATTTTGTGTTTACTTTATATTATTTATTAGGCAGATAATGCAAACATTTAAGCAAAGTAACACTACGTATATTTAAATTAATATATAAAAGTAAGAATATCGTCAATATAGTAGGTAGGTACATACCACGTGGTTGCAGGTAGATGCCGACGATCCATCATTAATGGGATGCGATGCTCTTGGCGACGAGTCGAGAGACTAACTATATGCAACCAGCCGAAGAAACGCTCCCTCGTGCTTGGCCGCAGTAGGGGAAAAGTAACCTCGAAGGGCGGACGTCGGGATGTCGAAGTTTAGACGAGTGTCTTTGTTATCTGGGTAAGATTTTGTGCTTATTTTGACGTGACTGACAGACGTCAAACTTCAAAAATATTACACTTATTGCTAGGCAACGACCATACCACATTGAGAATACCCGTTCTCGTCCGATCACGGAAGTCAAGCAATGTTGGGCGCGGTTAGTACTTGGATGGGTGACCGCTTGGGAACACCGCGTGCCGTTGCCCCTTTTTGCCTTTCGACGTAATTTAAGATCGGACGAGAACTTTTGTTTCGGAAAAGCAAGCTTCAGCCTTGTTCGCGCAAAATTTCGTAAATATAAAAATGTAATGTCAATTATTTAAGGACATAATATAAAAATTGTAACACGGAACACATAAAATGTATTTAATTATGTACCATCAATATCGATAATATATTATTTATAAATTTTGTGCATTTCGTTTGTATGTATTATGGGCCTATCTTAAACATTAATAACATAAACGCACATAATTTTGTGTTTACTTTATATTATTTATTAGGCAGATAATGCAAACATTTAAGCAAAGTAACACTACGTATATTTAAATTAATATATAAAAGTAAGAATATCGTCAATATAGTAGGTAGGTACATACCACGTGGTTGCAGGTAGATGCCGACGATCCATCATTAATGGGATGCGATGCTCTTGGCGACGAGTCGAGAGACTAACTATATGCAACCAGCCGAAGAAACGCTCCCTCGTGCTTGGCCGCAGTAGGGGAAAAGTAACCTCGAAGGGCGGACGTCGGGATGTCGAAGTTTAGACGAGTGTCTTTGTTATCTGGGTAAGATTTTGTGCTTATTTTGACGTGACTGACAGACGTCAAACTTCAAAAATATTACACTTATTGCTAGGCAACGACCATACCACATTGAGAATACCCGTTCTCGTCCGATCACGGAAGTCAAGCAATGTTGGGCGCGGTTAGTACTTGGATGGGTGACCGCTTGGGAACACCGCGTGCCGTTGCCCCTTTTTGCCTTTCGACGTAATTTAAGATCGGACGAGAACTTTTGTTTCGGAAAAGCAAGCTTCAGCCTTGTTCGCGCAAAATTTCGTAAATATAAAAATGTAATGTCAATTATTTAAGGACATAATATAAAAATTGTAACACGGAACACATAAAATGTATTTAATTATGTACCATCAATATCGATAATATATTATTTATAAATTTTGTGCATTTCGTTTGTATGTATTATGGGCCTATCTTAAACATTAATAACATAAACGCACATAATTTTGTGTTTACTTTATATTATTTATTAGGCAGATAATGCAAACATTTAAGCAAAGTAACACTACGTATATTTAAATTAATATATAAAAGTAAGAATATCGTCAATATAGTAGGTAGGTACATACCACGTGGTTGCAGGTAGATGCCGACGATCCATCATTAATGGGATGCGATGCTCTTGGCGACGAGTCGAGAGACTAACTATATGCAACCAGCCGAAGAAACGCTCCCTCGTGCTTGGCCGCAGTAGGGGAAAAGTAACCTCGAAGGGCGGACGTCGGGATGTCGAAGTTTAGACGAGTGTCTTTGTTATCTGGGTAAGATTTTGTGCTTATTTTGACGTGACTGACAGACGTCAAACTTCAAAAATATTACACTTATTGCTAGGCAACGACCATACCACATTGAGAATACCCGTTCTCGTCCGATCACGGAAGTCAAGCAATGTTGGGCGCGGTTAGTACTTGGATGGGTGACCGCTTGGGAACACCGCGTGCCGTTGCCCCTTTTTGCCTTTCGACGTAATTTAAGATCGGACGAGAACTTTTGTTTCGGAAAAGCAAGCTTCAGCCTTGTTCGCGCAAAATTTCGTAAATATAAAAATGTAATGTCAATTATTTAAGGACATAATATAAAAATTGTAACACGGAACACATAAAATGTATTTAATTATGTACCATCAATATCGATAATATATTATTTATAAATTTTGTGCATTTCGTTTGTATGTATTATGGGCCTATCTTAAACATTAATAACATAAACGCACATAATTTTGTGTTTACTTTATATTATTTATTAGGCAGATAATGCAAACATTTAAGCAAAGTAACACTACGTATATTTAAATTAATATATAAAAGTAAGAATATCGTCAATATAGTAGGTAGGTACATACCACGTGGTTGCAGGTAGATGCCGACGATCCATCATTAATGGGATGCGATGCTCTTGGCGACGAGTCGAGAGACTAACTATATGCAACCAGCCGAAGAAACGCTCCCTCGTGCTTGGCCGCAGTAGGGGAAAAGTAACCTCGAAGGGCGGACGTCGGGATGTCGAAGTTTAGACGAGTGTCTTTGTTATCTGGGTAAGATTTTGTGCTTATTTTGACGTGACTGACAGACGTCAAACTTCAAAAATATTACACTTATTGCTAGGCAACGACCATACCACATTGAGAATACCCGTTCTCGTCCGATCACGGAAGTCAAGCAATGTTGGGCGCGGTTAGTACTTGGATGGGTGACCGCTTGGGAACACCGCGTGCCGTTGCCCCTTTTTGCCTTTCGACGTAATTTAAGATCGGACGAGAACTTTTGTTTCGGAAAAGCAAGCTTCAGCCTTGTTCGCGCAAAATTTCGTAAATATAAAAATGTAATGTCAATTATTTAAGGACATAATATAAAAATTGTAACACGGAACACATAAAATGTATTTAATTATGTACCATCAATATCGATAATATATTATTTATAAATTTTGTGCATTTCGTTTGTATGTATTATGGGCCTATCTTAAACATTAATAACATAAACGCACATAATTTTGTGTTTACTTTATATTATTTATTAGGCAGATAATGCAAACATTTAAGCAAAGTAACACTACGTATATTTAAATTAATATATAAAAGTAAGAATATCGTCAATATAGTAGGTAGGTACATACCACGTGGTTGCAGGTAGATGCCGACGATCCATCATTAATGGGATGCGATGCTCTTGGCGACGAGTCGAGAGACTAACTATATGCAACCAGCCGAAGAAACGCTCCCTCGTGCTTGGCCGCAGTAGGGGAAAAGTAACCTCGAAGGGCGGACGTCGGGATGTCGAAGTTTAGACGAGTGTCTTTGTTATCTGGGTAAGATTTTGTGCTTATTTTGACGTGACTGACAGACGTCAAACTTCAAAAATATTACACTTATTGCTAGGCAACGACCATACCACATTGAGAATACCCGTTCTCGTCCATTCTCTGACCGGCAGCGGTAAGGGTCAGACGTACCTGCGAGAGCGCATGAAGGGATTAGTAATACCAGTTGTGAACCACGTTGTGAAAATAATTAAAGTGTTTTTATCTACGATCATCGTGAACAATTTTATAAACAATTTTAGTTTTTTAGTGGAGTGTGTGAACTATATACGACATAGACGTTTCTTTTTAATTATATTTTTAGTTTTTAAGTGCAAATTAAGTGCTAGTGATAGTGAAAGACAAGATGGCGGATACCGCAGATAACGCGATTGAAAACACTTGGACGCGACTATCGCAACAAAATCCAGTTATCGTTAACCCCATAAATAAAACAATTACTGAAAACAACGAAACTACAAAACAATTAATAAACATTAGTGAAAGTGGCAACACAAAAAACAACAGGGCCGTACCAGGAAATTTGGAAAATGAGAACAGGTCCGTACTCACCAATTTAGAAAATGTAGAGGACTACGTTAACTACGGGCGTGTGCTGAAAAAACGAAAAAGGGTGTTTAAACCTTTTATTCCACCACAAACGACCACCAATAATAGTTTTAAAGCCCTCGAAAACTTAGAGGATACCGACCGAGAAGAAGAGGACATGGAAGGTATAGAAAACTCTACGAACGAAGTTGAACAAATTGGTAAGAAGTCACCAAAAACTTCAACAAAAACAATAAAACCCCCGCCTATTGTCATAGAAACAAAGGTAGAGGGTATGCAGGCAGAATTCAGGGCGCTAATACGAACCTATGCTCCAAAAGGGTTCCACCTGTCGTACCGCCAAAACACAGTGGCGGTACAAGTAAACGATAAAGACGACTACGCGTTGTTACGAGCTCAGCTCGAAAATAGAAAGCTGAACCACTACACCTTCACCCCGAAGGAGGAAAGGACCCATGCCTTTGTCCTGAGGGGACTAACAACCGACGCCTCCCCCGAAGAAATTATAGACCACCTCAAGAATTATAATGTAACCGCCAAGCAAGTATACCCAATGAAGGGTATGAAATCGGCAGCTTTCTTGGTGGTTACAACCAACGAAATAACGCTTAAACATCTGGAAAACCAAGTTAAGCAACTTCTCGATGCCAGGGTGAGATGGGAGCGCCACATCAACTCCAAGATCATAATACAGTGCCATAGGTGCCAAATGTGGGGACATGCGACTGCCAACTGCAGGCGCATGTTCAAATGCTTGAAATGTGCAAAGGATCACCCGACCAACGAATGCCAAAGAGAGGTAGCGGAAAAACCCACATGCGCAAACTGTGGGGGGGACCACACAGCTAACAATGTCAACTGCGAGGTTTACAAAAGGAAAATCCAGCAAATAATGGTCAACAGGCAAACAAGAAACCCCCCCCTAGCTACCAACGCACCTAGGTATGTACCAGCACCCCTCCCAACTACCTCACCTTGGCACAGAAACACCACATTACCCACCCCGACGTACCAACCACCCCCCCCGCAAACCAGTTCCCTCATTGCCTTCCCTCCCCTACGAACCACCTTCCCCCCCCTACAACAAACAAGACCTCCACCACTACAAGAAACAAGGACTCCACCACTACAAGAAGAACAACACCAGCAGACACAACAGCATCCAGAAGAAAGAAGACAAGGACCAACACCATCAAGCGCATTTGGAAACATCTTCGCAGAATTCACCCAAGTCTGCGAAGAATTAAATGAACAAACAAATATGGAAGAAATGTTGCGAGCCATCAAGGATCTTAATAACCTCCTGAAGGGCTGCAAATCGAAACAGGAACGCCTTGCAACAACGATAAATTTCTATCAGAACTTAGATTCCTATGCCATCTAAGCTGAAAGTAAATTTATGGAACGCTAACGGGTTAAGTAACAAAATCTACGAATTAAAAAATCATTTATATAAAAAGAAAATTGATATTTGCTTAATTACAGAGACCAAATTTACCGAAAAGAAATACCTCAAGGTCCAGGGATACACCGTTCATAGACAAGACAGGGGGGGTCACGGAGCGGGAGGCGTGGCTGCAATTGTACGAAACGACATACCACACAGACGACTACGCATAACACAAGGTAATAGTATGGAAATCTTGGGTATTCAACTTCAACACAACACAACACTAGTAGTAGCATACAACAGACCATTAAACACTTTTTCTCAACACGATTTAGACGCGCTGTTTGGGTTGGACGGCAAGGTCCTTGTGGCTGGCGATTTTAACGCCAAGCATCCACGTTGGAATTGCCATGCCTCCAACACAAACGGCAGCACACTTTTAGAATTTTGTACACAAAAACACATCGACATTTTGCACACCGACACACACACAAATCACCCCACGAACAACACGACAGCCACCACGATCGATTTGCTCTTAAACAAAAACATCTCACACATAACACATCCAACCGTAAAACACAATTTGAATTCAGATCACAATATTGTACAATTTTTTATTAATAACATACCGCGAGATAAGTCCCTCAGACAAATTACCAGTTTTAAAGACACGGACTGGTCCAGATTCCGCCGAAGGCTTAACGACTTGATTACTATTAATAATGACATCAACGACACAGACACTATTGACAATGAAATAGAATTATTAACGAAAAACATCAACAAAGCCAAAGCCGAAAATTCCAAAACGTTTACACCCGACAACAATAGGGATGTCTTCCCTGAAGACATCCAATTGCTGTTGGAGGAACGTAAGCGGAATCGAAAGCTTTGGCAACGTACAGGTGACCAACGATATAAAGATCAGATGAGCGACTTGAACAGACTAGCACAGTCGAAAATAACACAACACAAAAACAAAACATGGGAGGACCGACTGGCCTCCCTAAAAACATCGGACAATACACTATTCAAGCTTACACGAGTCTTACGCAAATCGTACGAGCCGATTCCGGCTCTGCGAGACAACACAAACATAGCCATGAGCGACGCCCAAAAAGCGGAGCTCTTGGCTAACACTTTTCAACAAATACACACACTTGACGACACAGACACACCCGAACAGACACACATCAAACAGACTGTGCTAGAATTTTCAAGTCGCACATATGACATACCTCAAAGAAAATACCAGGACTATATGACGAACCCTTCCGAAATCCTTCAAATCATTAAATCCTTACCCAACAACAAAGCTCCAGGTCCGGACAAAATTGAGAACAAAATTCTCAAAAATTTGTCCCGGAAAGCTATTGTGCAGCTGAATTACATTTTTAATGCAATTCTGAGGCTACAATACTTTCCGAAAGCCTGGAAGCAAGGTCTCACCGTCCCAATCCACAAATCCAACAAAGACCCTACCCAACCTCTCAGTTACAGGCCAATCACGTTACTTAACACGATGGCCAAAGTAACTGAGAAAATTATCCTGAAACGACTACTAGACGAGATAAGGAAACTGAAAGTCACCAATCCTTCGCAATTCGGATTCACGCCGGGCCTTAATACGACCCTGCAGGTGACCCGAATTGTGAAGGACGTGATCGACAACTTCAACAAAAACTACGTCACAGTCATGACACTCCTCGACATAGAAAAAGCCTTCGACCGAACCTGGACCGATGGTCTAATACACAAAATGCTAAACTACGGGTTTAGTAAACACTTAGTTAAACTCATTCATTCATACTTAACGGGCAGATCGATCGCGGTGAGGGTCAACGCCACACTTTCAAGCACTAAATTCATACAAGTTGGAGTACCCCAAGGCTCCGTACTGGCACCGATACTTTTTAACATATACATTAACGACACACCATCAACACACAAAACACAATTGGCAATGTATGCAGACGACATGGCGATCTATGCGCACTCCTTCTGCGCACCGGTCGCCAATTATCAATCGCAAATTCATCTTGACATGATTAAGAATCACTGCGACAAATGGAAGATTCGATTGAACGCCGGCAAGACTGAAACGATAGTCTTCGCCAGAAAGCGTACTAATCATCGAGTCTTCCGAAAACTTAGACTTGACAGACAGGAAATAACACCCAAGACCAACGTACGATATCTAGGAGTCACCATGGACTCCAGATTGAACTTTGACGAACACATAAAAAACAGACGACAGCTTGCATACGGCGCCATGCGCAAGATCTACCCTCTGATGAGGGGGGGGCAAATGAGTTCTGAAAACAAGCGTGCGTTATACAAAACCGTTCTAAGACCGATCCTAACTTACGCTTGTCCTGCATGGGCCAACGTGTCTAAGACACGCCTTCGACCCCTACAGGTATTTCAGAACAAGTGTCTCCGTCTCACCACAGGGGCAGATCGATACACACGACTCACAACCTTACACGACGACACACAAGTGGAATTTTTCAGAGACCACATTGAACGGCTCTCTGAAAAATTCTACAAAACACAAATACACAAAAGTCCTTTAACGACGAACATGACACAAGACAATACCCTACGTAAATACCGACTACCCTTCCAATCCTTACCTTCCTTTTCCACACCACCCAATCCCCAACGATAATTTTCTGATTGCAGCTACGCCACTGGACGGTCATCCTTGAACCTTGGGACGCGCGAGTGAAAACCGTTAGCCTCCGCAGTTGCTGCAAGGAGCTGCTGCAATACGATACCATTTTTTTTCCATATTGTTTGTTGTTATTTATTGTTATTGTTTTCATATTTTATTTTGTTAATTGTTAATTGTTAATTTATGTTTTGTTTTTATTTTTTTACTGCATCTGCACATAATTTTCAAAAGTTGGTTTTTGTAATTTTCCAACAATAAATATAACCCGACCCAATCCAACTAAAAGGAAACTAAATACAAAAGAAAATTTTAGATTTCTCACACATAAAACATTTTTACATGTTATTAATAAATAGAATTGTGGATAGGTATCCCGGAGCCACAAAATAAATTGTAATTAATTTAAAAATGTCAGACCAAACGGCGCTATGCGTCGAATGGTCCCATAAAATGTATATACGATTAATTAATAAATCTTTGTTTTATCTTATCTTATCTTATCTTATCGTTCTCGTCCGATCACGGAAGTCAAGCAATGTTGGGCGCGGTTAGTACTTGGATGGGTGACCGCTTGGGAACACCGCGTGCCGTTGCCCCTTTTTGCCTTTCGACGTAATTTAAGATCGGACGAGAACTTTTGTTTCGGAAAAGCAAGCTTCAGCCTTGTTCGCGCAAAATTTCGTAAATATAAAAATGTAATGTCAATTATTTAAGGACATAATATAAAAATTGTAACACGGAACACATAAAATGTATTTAATTATGTACCATCAATATCGATAATATATTATTTATAAATTTTGTGCATTTCGTTTGTATGTATTATGGGCCTATCTTAAACATTAATAACATAAACGCACATAATTTTGTGTTTACTTTATATTATTTATTAGGCAGATAATGCAAACATTTAAGCAAAGTAACACTACGTATATTTAAATTAATATATAAAAGTAAGAATATCGTCAATATAGTAGGTAGGTACATACCACGTGGTTGCAGGTAGATGCCGACGATCCATCATTAATGGGATGCGATGCTCTTGGCGACGAGTCGAGAGACTAACTATATGCAACCAGCCGAAGAAACGCTCCCTCGTGCTTGGCCGCAGTAGGGGAAAAGTAACCTCGAAGGGCGGACGTCGGGATGTCGAAGTTTAGACGAGTGTCTTTGTTATCTGGGTAAGATTTTGTGCTTATTTTGACGTGACTGACAGACGTCAAACTTCAAAAATATTACACTTATTGCTAGGCAACGACCATACCACATTGAGAATACCCGTTCTCGTCCGATCACGGAAGTCAAGCAATGTTGGGCGCGGTTAGTACTTGGATGGGTGACCGCTTGGGAACACCGCGTGCCGTTGCCCCTTTTTGCCTTTCGACGTAATTTAAGATCGGACGAGAACTTTTGTTTCGGAAAAGCAAGCTTCAGCCTTGTTCGCGCAAAATTTCGTAAATATAAAAATGTAATGTCAATTATTTAAGGACATAATATAAAAATTGTAACACGGAACACATAAAATGTATTTAATTATGTACCATCAATATCGATAATATATTATTTATAAATTTTGTGCATTTCGTTTGTATGTATTATGGGCCTATCTTAAACATTAATAACATAAACGCACATAATTTTGTGTTTACTTTATATTATTTATTAGGCAGATAATGCAAACATTTAAGCAAAGTAACACTACGTATATTTAAATTAATATATAAAAGTAAGAATATCGTCAATATAGTAGGTAGGTACATACCACGTGGTTGCAGGTAGATGCCGACGATCCATCATTAATGGGATGCGATGCTCTTGGCGACGAGTCGAGAGACTAACTATATGCAACCAGCCGAAGAAACGCTCCCTCGTGCTTGGCCGCAGTAGGGGAAAAGTAACCTCGAAGGGCGGACGTCGGGATGTCGAAGTTTAGACGAGTGTCTTTGTTATCTGGGTAAGATTTTGTGCTTATTTTGACGTGACTGACAGACGTCAAACTTCAAAAATATTACACTTATTGCTAGGCAACGACCATACCACATTGAGAATACCCGTTCTCGTCCGATCACGGAAGTCAAGCAATGTTGGGCGCGGTTAGTACTTGGATGGGTGACCGCTTGGGAACACCGCGTGCCGTTGCCCCTTTTTGCCTTTCGACGTAATTTAAGATCGGACGAGAACTTTTGTTTCGGAAAAGCAAGCTTCAGCCTTGTTCGCGCAAAATTTCGTAAATATAAAAATGTAATGTCAATTATTTAAGGACATAATATAAAAATTGTAACACGGAACACATAAAATGTATTTAATTATGTACCATCAATATCGATAATATATTATTTATAAATTTTGTGCATTTCGTTTGTATGTATTATGGGCCTATCTTAAACATTAATAACATAAACGCACATAATTTTGTGTTTACTTTATATTATTTATTAGGCAGATAATGCAAACATTTAAGCAAAGTAACACTACGTATATTTAAATTAATATATAAAAGTAAGAATATCGTCAATATAGTAGGTAGGTACATACCACGTGGTTGCAGGTAGATGCCGACGATCCATCATTAATGGGATGCGATGCTCTTGGCGACGAGTCGAGAGACTAACTATATGCAACCAGCCGAAGAAACGCTCCCTCGTGCTTGGCCGCAGTAGGGGAAAAGTAACCTCGAAGGGCGGACGTCGGGATGTCGAAGTTTAGACGAGTGTCTTTGTTATCTGGGTAAGATTTTGTGCTTATTTTGACGTGACTGACAGACGTCAAACTTCAAAAATATTACACTTATTGCTAGGCAACGACCATACCACATTGAGAATACCCGTTCTCGTCCGATCACGGAAGTCAAGCAATGTTGGGCGCGGTTAGTACTTGGATGGGTGACCGCTTGGGAACACCGCGTGCCGTTGCCCCTTTTTGCCTTTCGACGTAATTTAAGATCGGACGAGAACTTTTGTTTCGGAAAAGCAAGCTTCAGCCTTGTTCGCGCAAAATTTCGTAAATATAAAAATGTAATGTCAATTATTTAAGGACATAATATAAAAATTGTAACACGGAACACATAAAATGTATTTAATTATGTACCATCAATATCGATAATATATTATTTATAAATTTTGTGCATTTCGTTTGTATGTATTATGGGCCTATCTTAAACATTAATAACATAAACGCACATAATTTTGTGTTTACTTTATATTATTTATTAGGCAGATAATGCAAACATTTAAGCAAAGTAACACTACGTATATTTAAATTAATATATAAAAGTAAGAATATCGTCAATATAGTAGGTAGGTACATACCACGTGGTTGCAGGTAGATGCCGACGATCCATCATTAATGGGATGCGATGCTCTTGGCGACGAGTCGAGAGACTAACTATATGCAACCAGCCGAAGAAACGCTCCCTCGTGCTTGGCCGCAGTAGGGGAAAAGTAACCTCGAAGGGCGGACGTCGGGATGTCGAAGTTTAGACGAGTGTCTTTGTTATCTGGGTAAGATTTTGTGCTTATTTTGACGTGACTGACAGACGTCAAACTTCAAAAATATTACACTTATTGCTAGGCAACGACCATACCACATTGAGAATACCCGTTCTCGTCCGATCACGGAAGTCAAGCAATGTTGGGCGCGGTTAGTACTTGGATGGGTGACCGCTTGGGAACACCGCGTGCCGTTGCCCCTTTTTGCCTTTCGACGTAATTTAAGATCGGACGAGAACTTTTGTTTCGGAAAAGCAAGCTTCAGCCTTGTTCGCGCAAAATTTCGTAAATATAAAAATGTAATGTCAATTATTTAAGGACATAATATAAAAATTGTAACACGGAACACATAAAATGTATTTAATTATGTACCATCAATATCGATAATATATTATTTATAAATTTTGTGCATTTCGTTTGTATGTATTATGGGCCTATCTTAAACATTAATAACATAAACGCACATAATTTTGTGTTTACTTTATATTATTTATTAGGCAGATAATGCAAACATTTAAGCAAAGTAACACTACGTATATTTAAATTAATATATAAAAGTAAGAATATCGTCAATATAGTAGGTAGGTACATACCACGTGGTTGCAGGTAGATGCCGACGATCCATCATTAATGGGATGCGATGCTCTTGGCGACGAGTCGAGAGACTAACTATATGCAACCAGCCGAAGAAACGCTCCCTCGTGCTTGGCCGCAGTAGGGGAAAAGTAACCTCGAAGGGCGGACGTCGGGATGTCGAAGTTTAGACGAGTGTCTTTGTTATCTGGGTAAGATTTTGTGCTTATTTTGACGTGACTGACAGACGTCAAACTTCAAAAATATTACACTTATTGCTAGGCAACGACCATACCACATTGAGAATACCCGTTCTCGTCCGATCACGGAAGTCAAGCAATGTTGGGCGCGGTTAGTACTTGGATGGGTGACCGCTTGGGAACACCGCGTGCCGTTGCCCCTTTTTGCCTTTCGACGTAATTTAAGATCGGACGAGAACTTTTGTTTCGGAAAAGCAAGCTTCAGCCTTGTTCGCGCAAAATTTCGTAAATATAAAAATGTAATGTCAATTATTTAAGGACATAATATAAAAATTGTAACACGGAACACATAAAATGTATTTAATTATGTACCATCAATATCGATAATATATTATTTATAAATTTTGTGCATTTCGTTTGTATGTATTATGGGCCTATCTTAAACATTAATAACATAAACGCACATAATTTTGTGTTTACTTTATATTATTTATTAGGCAGATAATGCAAACATTTAAGCAAAGTAACACTACGTATATTTAAATTAATATATAAAAGTAAGAATATCGTCAATATAGTAGGTAGGTACATACCACGTGGTTGCAGGTAGATGCCGACGATCCATCATTAATGGGATGCGATGCTCTTGGCGACGAGTCGAGAGACTAACTATATGCAACCAGCCGAAGAAACGCTCCCTCGTGCTTGGCCGCAGTAGGGGAAAAGTAACCTCGAAGGGCGGACGTCGGGATGTCGAAGTTTAGACGAGTGTCTTTGTTATCTGGGTAAGATTTTGTGCTTATTTTGACGTGACTGACAGACGTCAAACTTCAAAAATATTACACTTATTGCTAGGCAACGACCATACCACATTGAGAATACCCGTTCTCGTCCGATCACGGAAGTCAAGCAATGTTGGGCGCGGTTAGTACTTGGATGGGTGACCGCTTGGGAACACCGCGTGCCGTTGCCCCTTTTTGCCTTTCGACGTAATTTAAGATCGGACGAGAACTTTTGTTTCGGAAAAGCAAGCTTCAGCCTTGTTCGCGCAAAATTTCGTAAATATAAAAATGTAATGTCAATTATTTAAGGACATAATATAAAAATTGTAACACGGAACACATAAAATGTATTTAATTATGTACCATCAATATCGATAATATATTATTTATAAATTTTGTGCATTTCGTTTGTATGTATTATGGGCCTATCTTAAACATTAATAACATAAACGCACATAATTTTGTGTTTACTTTATATTATTTATTAGGCAGATAATGCAAACATTTAAGCAAAGTAACACTACGTATATTTAAATTAATATATAAAAGTAAGAATATCGTCAATATAGTAGGTAGGTACATACCACGTGGTTGCAGGTAGATGCCGACGATCCATCATTAATGGGATGCGATGCTCTTGGCGACGAGTCGAGAGACTAACTATATGCAACCAGCCGAAGAAACGCTCCCTCGTGCTTGGCCGCAGTAGGGGAAAAGTAACCTCGAAGGGCGGACGTCGGGATGTCGAAGTTTAGACGAGTGTCTTTGTTATCTGGGTAAGATTTTGTGCTTATTTTGACGTGACTGACAGACGTCAAACTTCAAAAATATTACACTTATTGCTAGGCAACGACCATACCACATTGAGAATACCCGTTCTCGTCCGATCACGGAAGTCAAGCAATGTTGGGCGCGGTTAGTACTTGGATGGGTGACCGCTTGGGAACACCGCGTGCCGTTGCCCCTTTTTGCCTTTCGACGTAATTTAAGATCGGACGAGAACTTTTGTTTCGGAAAAGCAAGCTTCAGCCTTGTTCGCGCAAAATTTCGTAAATATAAAAATGTAATGTCAATTATTTAAGGACATAATATAAAAATTGTAACACGGAACACATAAAATGTATTTAATTATGTACCATCAATATCGATAATATATTATTTATAAATTTTGTGCATTTCGTTTGTATGTATTATGGGCCTATCTTAAACATTAATAACATAAACGCACATAATTTTGTGTTTACTTTATATTATTTATTAGGCAGATAATGCAAACATTTAAGCAAAGTAACACTACGTATATTTAAATTAATATATAAAAGTAAGAATATCGTCAATATAGTAGGTAGGTACATACCACGTGGTTGCAGGTAGATGCCGACGATCCATCATTAATGGGATGCGATGCTCTTGGCGACGAGTCGAGAGACTAACTATATGCAACCAGCCGAAGAAACGCTCCCTCGTGCTTGGCCGCAGTAGGGGAAAAGTAACCTCGAAGGGCGGACGTCGGGATGTCGAAGTTTAGACGAGTGTCTTTGTTATCTGGGTAAGATTTTGTGCTTATTTTGACGTGACTGACAGACGTCAAACTTCAAAAATATTACACTTATTGCTAGGCAACGACCATACCACATTGAGAATACCCGTTCTCGTCCGATCACGGAAGTCAAGCAATGTTGGGCGCGGTTAGTACTTGGATGGGTGACCGCTTGGGAACACCGCGTGCCGTTGCCCCTTTTTGCCTTTCGACGTAATTTAAGATCGGACGAGAACTTTTGTTTCGGAAAAGCAAGCTTCAGCCTTGTTCGCGCAAAATTTCGTAAATATAAAAATGTAATGTCAATTATTTAAGGACATAATATAAAAATTGTAACACGGAACACATAAAATGTATTTAATTATGTACCATCAATATCGATAATATATTATTTATAAATTTTGTGCATTTCGTTTGTATGTATTATGGGCCTATCTTAAACATTAATAACATAAACGCACATAATTTTGTGTTTACTTTATATTATTTATTAGGCAGATAATGCAAACATTTAAGCAAAGTAACACTACGTATATTTAAATTAATATATAAAAGTAAGAATATCGTCAATATAGTAGGTAGGTACATACCACGTGGTTGCAGGTAGATGCCGACGATCCATCATTAATGGGATGCGATGCTCTTGGCGACGAGTCGAGAGACTAACTATATGCAACCAGCCGAAGAAACGCTCCCTCGTGCTTGGCCGCAGTAGGGGAAAAGTAACCTCGAAGGGCGGACGTCGGGATGTCGAAGTTTAGACGAGTGTCTTTGTTATCTGGGTAAGATTTTGTGCTTATTTTGACGTGACTGACAGACGTCAAACTTCAAAAATATTACACTTATTGCTAGGCAACGACCATACCACATTGAGAATACCCGTTCTCGTCCGATCACGGAAGTCAAGCAATGTTGGGCGCGGTTAGTACTTGGATGGGTGACCGCTTGGGAACACCGCGTGCCGTTGCCCCTTTTTGCCTTTCGACGTAATTTAAGATCGGACGAGAACTTTTGTTTCGGAAAAGCAAGCTTCAGCCTTGTTCGCGCAAAATTTCGTAAATATAAAAATGTAATGTCAATTATTTAAGGACATAATATAAAAATTGTAACACGGAACACATAAAATGTATTTAATTATGTACCATCAATATCGATAATATATTATTTATAAATTTTGTGCATTTCGTTTGTATGTATTATGGGCCTATCTTAAACATTAATAACATAAACGCACATAATTTTGTGTTTACTTTATATTATTTATTAGGCAGATAATGCAAACATTTAAGCAAAGTAACACTACGTATATTTAAATTAATATATAAAAGTAAGAATATCGTCAATATAGTAGGTAGGTACATACCACGTGGTTGCAGGTAGATGCCGACGATCCATCATTAATGGGATGCGATGCTCTTGGCGACGAGTCGAGAGACTAACTATATGCAACCAGCCGAAGAAACGCTCCCTCGTGCTTGGCCGCAGTAGGGGAAAAGTAACCTCGAAGGGCGGACGTCGGGATGTCGAAGTTTAGACGAGTGTCTTTGTTATCTGGGTAAGATTTTGTGCTTATTTTGACGTGACTGACAGACGTCAAACTTCAAAAATATTACACTTATTGCTAGGCAACGACCATACCACATTGAGAATACCCGTTCTCGTCCGATCACGGAAGTCAAGCAATGTTGGGCGCGGTTAGTACTTGGATGGGTGACCGCTTGGGAACACCGCGTGCCGTTGCCCCTTTTTGCCTTTCGACGTAATTTAAGATCGGACGAGAACTTTTGTTTCGGAAAAGCAAGCTTCAGCCTTGTTCGCGCAAAATTTCGTAAATATAAAAATGTAATGTCAATTATTTAAGGACATAATATAAAAATTGTAACACGGAACACATAAAATGTATTTAATTATGTACCATCAATATCGATAATATATTATTTATAAATTTTGTGCATTTCGTTTGTATGTATTATGGGCCTATCTTAAACATTAATAACATAAACGCACATAATTTTGTGTTTACTTTATATTATTTATTAGGCAGATAATGCAAACATTTAAGCAAAGTAACACTACGTATATTTAAATTAATATATAAAAGTAAGAATATCGTCAATATAGTAGGTAGGTACATACCACGTGGTTGCAGGTAGATGCCGACGATCCATCATTAATGGGATGCGATGCTCTTGGCGACGAGTCGAGAGACTAACTATATGCAACCAGCCGAAGAAACGCTCCCTCGTGCTTGGCCGCAGTAGGGGAAAAGTAACCTCGAAGGGCGGACGTCGGGATGTCGAAGTTTAGACGAGTGTCTTTGTTATCTGGGTAAGATTTTGTGCTTATTTTGACGTGACTGACAGACGTCAAACTTCAAAAATATTACACTTATTGCTAGGCAACGACCATACCACATTGAGAATACCCGTTCTCGTCCATTCTCTGACCGGCAGCGGTAAGGGTCAGACGTACCTGCGAGAGCGCATGAAGGGATTAGTAATTACAGTTGTGAACCACGTTGTGAAAATAATTAAAGTGTTTTTATCTACGATCATCGTGAACAATTTAATAAACAATTTTAGTTTCTTAGTTAAGTGTTTGAACTATATACGATACGGACGTTTTTCTAGTGTAATTTTTAGTTTTTAAGTGCAAATAAGTGCAACAGTGAAAGCGAAAAACAAGATGGCGGATGCCGTAAATAACGCGATCGAAAACACTTGGATTCGTCTATCCCAACAAAACCAAGCTAGTGTTAACCCTACAAAAATCACCGAAAATAACGAGACACTGAAACAAACAAGCAACAATACCGAAAATGAAGACAACGCAAAAGACAACAGGGCCGCACCAGGAAATTTAGAAAACGAGAGCAGGTCCGTACTTACCAATTTGGAAAATGTAGAAGACTACATTAATTACGGGCGTGTGGTGAAAAAGCGAAAAAGGGTATATAGACCTTTTATTCCACCACCAACGAGCACCCAAAATAGCTTCAAAGCCCTTGAAAACCTAGAAGATACAGACCGGGAAGAAGAGGACATGGAAGGTATAGAAGACTCGACGAACGATGACGAACAAATAGGTAAGAAGTCACCAAAGACTTCAACAAAGGCAATCAGACCCCCGCCAATTATAATAGAAACCAAAGTCGAAGGTATGCAGGCCGAGTTCAGGGCGCTAATCAGAACGTACGCACCAAAAGGATTTAACCTATCGTACCGCCAAAATACAGTGGCGGTACAAGTCAACGACAAGGACGATTATGTGTTGCTGCGAGCTCAGCTCGAAAACAGGAAGCTAAACCACTTTACGTACACCCCGAAGGACGAAAGGACGCATGCCTTCGTCCTAAGGGGACTAACAACCGACGCCACTCCCGACGAAATACAAGACGACCTAAAGAAACACAACGTAACCGCCAAAAAAGTATACCCCATGAAGGGTATGAGATCAGCTGCGTTTTTGGTGGTTACGGACAACGAAGTTACGCTAAGACAATTAGAAAGCCAAGTTAAGCAACTTCTTGATGCCAGGGTGAGATGGGAGCGCCACATCAACTCGAAAGTGATAATACAGTGCCATCGGTGCCAAATGTGGGGACATGCGACTGCCAACTGCAGGCGCATGTTTAAATGCCTAAAATGCGCCAAGGATCATCCGACAAACGAATGTCAAAGAGAAGTCGCCGAAAAACCAACATGCGCAAACTGTGGGGGGGAACACACAGCAAATAGTGTGAACTGCGAGGTCTACAAAAAGAAAATCGAACAAATCATGACCAACAGGCAAACAAGGAACCTCCCCCTACATACCAAAACACCAAGGTACGTACCGGCACCCCTCCCAACCACCTCACCCTGGCATAGAAACACAACATTACCCACCCCGACGTACCAACCACCCCCCCCGCAAACCAGTTCCCTTATCGCCTTCCCTCCCCTACGAACCGCTTTTCCCCCCCTACGAACTACCTCCCCCCCCCTACAACAAACAAGGACACCACCACCACCACAAGTACAACAACAACCGGCACAACAACCACAAGAAGAAAGAAGACAAGGACCAACACCACCCAGCGCATTTGGAAACATCTTCGCAGAATTTACGCAAGTCTGCGAAGAATTAAATGAACAAACGAATATGGAAGAAATGTTGCGAGCCATCAAGGATCTTAATAACCTCCTGAAGGGCTGCAAATCGAAACAGGAACGCCTTGCAACAACGATAAATTTCTATCAGAACTTAGATTCTTATGCCATCTAAGCTGAAAGTAAATTTATGGAACGCTAACGGGTTAAGTAACAAAATCTACGAATTAAAAAATCATTTATATAAAAAGAAAATTGATATTTGCTTAATTACAGAGACCAAATTTACCGAAAAGAAATACCTCAAGGTCCAGGGATACACCGTTCACAGACAAGACAGGGGGGGTCACGGAGCGGGAGGCGTGGCTGCAATTGTACGAAACGACATACCACACAGACGACTACGCATAACACAAGGTAATAGTATGGAAATCTTGGGTATTCAACTTCAACACAACACAACACTAGTAGTAGCATACAACAGACCATTAAACACTTTTTCTCAACACGATTTAGACGCGCTGTTTGGGTTGGACGGCAAGGTCCTTGTGGCTGGCGATTTTAACGCCAAGCATCCACGTTGGAATTGCCATGCCTCCAACACAAACGGCAACACACTTTTAGAATTTTGTACACAAAAACACATCGACATTTTGCACACCGACACACACACAAATCACCCCACGAACAACACGACAGCCACCACGATCGATTTGCTCTTAAACAAAAACATCTCACACATAACACATCCAACCGTAAAACACAATTTGAATTCAGATCACAATATTGTACAATTTTTTATTAATAACATACCGCGAGATAAGTCCCTCAGACAAATTACCAGTTTTAAAGACACGGACTGGTCCAGATTCCGCCGAAGGCTTAACGACTTAATTACTATTAATAACGACATCAACGACACAGACACAATTGACAATGAAATTGAATTATTAACGAAAAACATCAACAAAGCCAAAGCCGAAAATTCCAAAACGTTTACACCCGACAGCAATTGGGATGTCTTCCCTGAAGACATCCAATTGCTGTTGGAGGAACGTAAGCGGAATCGAAAGCTTTGGCAACGTACAGGTGACCAACGATACAAAGATCAAATGAGCGACTTGAACAGACTAGCACAGTCGAAAATAACACAACACAAAAACAAAACATGGGAGGACCGACTGGCCTCCCTAAAAACATCGGACAATACACTATTCAAACTTACACGAATCTTACGCAAATCGTACGAGCCGATTCCGGCTCTGCGAGACAACACAAACATAGCCATGAGCGACGCCCAAAAAGCGGAGCTCTTGGCGAACACTTTTCAACAAATACACACACTTGACGACACAGACACACCCGAACAGACACACATCAAACAGACTGTGCTAGAATTTTCAAGTCGCACATATGACATACCTCAAAGACAATACCAGGACTACATGACGAACCCTTCCGAAATCCTTCAAATCATTAAATCCTTACCCAACAACAAAGCTCCAGGCCCGGACAAAATTGAGAACAAAATTCTCAAAAATTTGTCCCGGAAAGCTATTGTGCAGCTGAATTACATTTTTAATGCAATTCTGAGGCTACAATACTTTCCGAAAGCCTGGAAGCAAGGTCTCACCGTCCCAATCCACAAATCCAACAAAGACCCTACCCTACCTCTCAGTTACAGGCCAATCACGTTACTTAACACGATGGCCAAAGTAACTGAGAAAATTATCCTAAAACGACTACTAGACGAGATAAGGAAACTGAAAGTCACCAATCCTTCGCAATTCGGATTCACGGCGGGCCTTAATACGACCCTGCAGGTGACCCGAATTGTGAAGGACGTGATTGACAATTTTAACAAAAACAACGTTACAGTCATGACACTTCTCGACATAGAAAAAGCCTTCGACCGAACCTGGACCGATGGTCTAATACACAAAATGCTAAACTACGGGTTTAGTAAACACTTAGTCAAACTAATTCATTCCTACTTAACGGGCAGATCGATCGCGGTGAGGGTCAACGCCACACTTTCAAGCACTAAATTTATACAAGTTGGAGTACCCCAAGGCTCCGTACTGGCACCGATACTTTTTAACATATACATTAACGACACACCATCAACACACAAAACACAATTGGCAATGTATGCAGACGACATGGCGATCTATGCGCACTCCTTCTGCGCACCGGTCGCCAATTATCAATCGCAAATTCATCTTGACATGATTAAGAATCACTGCGACAAATGGAAGATTCGATTGAACGCCGGCAAGACTGAAACGATAGTCTTCGCCAGAAAGCGTACTAATCATCGAGTCTTCCGAAAACTGAGACTTGAAGGACAGGAAATTACACCTAAGACGGACGTACGATACCTAGGAGTCACCATGGACTCCAGGCTTAATTTCGAACAACACATCAAGAACCGACGTCAACTTGCATACGGCGCCATGCGCAAGATCTACCCTCTGATGAGGGGGGGGCAAATGAGTTCTGAAAACAAGCGTGCGTTATACAAAACCGTTCTAAGACCGATCCTAACTTACGCTTGTCCTGCATGGGCCAACGTGTCTAAGACACGCCTTCGACCTCTGCAGGTATTTCAGAACAAGTGTCTCCGTCTCACCACAGGGGCAGATCGATACACACGACTCACAACCTTACACGACGACACACAAGTGGAATTTTTCAGAGACCACATTGAGCGGCTCTCTGAAAAATTCTACAAAACACAAATACACAAAAGTCCTTTAACGACGAACATGACCCAAGACAATACCCCACGTAAATACCGACTACCCTTCCAATCCTTACCTTCCTTTTCCACACCACCCAACCCCCAACGATAACTTTCTAATTGCAGCTACGCCACTGGACGGTCATCCTTGAACCTTGGGACGCGCGAGTGAAAACCGTTAGCCTCCGCAGTTGCTGCAAGGAGCGACTGCAGTACGATACCATTTCTACCATATTGTTTGTTCTTGTTATTTATTTGTTACTGTTATTTGTTACTGTTATTGTTATTTGATATTTTATTGTTAATTGTTACTTTTATTATTATCTTCTTATTTGTAAGTAATTTTCAAAAATTGGTTTTTTATATATTTTTCCAATAATAAAGACAACCCCACCTACTTCAATAACGGAACCTAAAAACAAAAGAAAATTTTAGAGTGCCACAAAACATCTTCTCATGTTACTGTATAATAAAATTGGGGATAGGCATGCCGGAGCCCCACAATCTAAATGTATTCAAAAATGTTAGACCAAACGGCGCTTTGCGTCGAATGGTCCCATGAAATGTAGTTATGATTAATTAATAAAGCTTTGTTTTATCTTATCTTTATCTTATCTTATCTTATCTCGTTCTCGTCCGATCACGGAAGTCAAGCAATGTTGGGCGCGGTTAGTACTTGGATGGGTGACCGCTTGGGAACACCGCGTGCCGTTGCCCCTTTTTGCCTTTCGACGTAATTTAAGATCGGACGAGAACTTTTGTTTCGGAAAAGCAAGCTTCAGCCTTGTTCGCGCAAAATTTCGTAAATATAAAAATGTAATGTCAATTATTTAAGGACATAATATAAAAATTGTAACACGGAACACATAAAATGTATTTAATTATGTACCATCAATATCGATAATATATTATTTATAAATTTTGTGCATTTCGTTTGTATGTATTATGGGCCTATCTTAAACATTAATAACATAAACGCACATAATTTTGTGTTTACTTTATATTATTTATTAGGCAGATAATGCAAACATTTAAGCAAAGTAACACTACGTATATTTAAATTAATATATAAAAGTAAGAATATCGTCAATATAGTAGGTAGGTACATACCACGTGGTTGCAGGTAGATGCCGACGATCCATCATTAATGGGATGCGATGCTCTTGGCGACGAGTCGAGAGACTAACTATATGCAACCAGCCGAAGAAACGCTCCCTCGTGCTTGGCCGCAGTAGGGGAAAAGTAACCTCGAAGGGCGGACGTCGGGATGTCGAAGTTTAGACGAGTGTCTTTGTTATCTGGGTAAGATTTTGTGCTTATTTTGACGTGACTGACAGACGTCAAACTTCAAAAATATTACACTTATTGCTAGGCAACGACCATACCACATTGAGAATACCCGTTCTCGTCCGATCACGGAAGTCAAGCAATGTTGGGCGCGGTTAGTACTTGGATGGGTGACCGCTTGGGAACACCGCGTGCCGTTGCCCCTTTT
>HG996554.1:97500624-97572874 GCA_905340355.1 Rhagonycha fulva | reverse complement strand
GATGGATCGTCGGCATCTACCTGCAACCACGTGGTATGTACCTACCTACTATATTGACGATATTCTTACTTTTATATATTAATTTAAATATACGTAGTGTTACTTTGCTTAAATGTTTGCATTATCTGCCTAATAAATAATATAAAGTAAACACAAAATTATGTGCGTTTATGTTATTAATGTTTAAGATAGGCCCATAATACATACAAACGAAATGCACAAAATTTATAAATAATATATTATCGATATTGATGGTACATAATTAAATACATTTTATGTGTTCCGTGTTACAATTTTTATATTATGTCCTTAAATAATTGACATTACATTTTTATATTTACGAAATTTTGCGCGAACAAGGCTGAAGCTTGCTTTTCCGAAACAAAAGTTCTCGTCCGATCTTAAATTACGTCGAAAGGCAAAAAGGGGCAACGGCACGCGGTGTTCCCAAGCGGTCACCCATCCAAGTACTAACCGCGCCCAACATTGCTTGACTTCCGTGATCGGACGAGAACGGGTATTCTCAATGTGGTATGGTCGTTGCCTAGCAATAAGTGTAATATTTTTGAAGTTTGACGTCTGTCAGTCACGTCAAAATAAGCACAAAATCTTACCCAGATAACAAAGACACTCGTCTAAACTTCGACATCCCGACGTCCGCCCTTCGAGGTTACTTTTCCCCTACTGCGGCCAAGCACGAGGGAGCGTTTCTTCGGCTGGTTGCATATAGTTAGTCTCTCGACTCGTCGCCAAGAGCATCGCATCCCATTAATGATGGATCGTCGGCATCTACCTGCAACCACGTGGTATGTACCTACCTACTATATTGACGATATTCTTACTTTTATATATTAATTTAAATATACGTAGTGTTACTTTGCTTAAATGTTTGCATTATCTGCCTAATAAATAATATAAAGTAAACACAAAATTATGTCCGTTTATGTTATTAATGTTTAAGATAGGCCCATAATACATACAAACGAAATGCACAAAATTTATAAATAATATATTATCGATATTGATGGTACATAATTAAATACATTTTATGTGTTCCGTGTTACAATTTTTATATTATGTCCTTAAATAATTGACATTACATTTTTATATTTACGAAATTTTGCGCGAACAAGGCTGAAGCTTGCTTTTCCGAAACAAAAGTTCTCGTCCGATCTTAAATTACGTCGAAAGGCAAAAAGGGGCAACGGCACGCGGTGTTCCCAAGCGGTCACCCATCCAAGTACTAACCGCGCCCAACATTGCTTGACTTCCGTGATCGGACGAGAACGGGTATTCTCAATGTGGTATGGTCGTTGCCTAGCAATAAGTGTAATATTTTTGAAGTTTGACGTCTGTCAGTCACGTCAAAATAAGCACAAAATCTTACCCAGATAACAAAGACACTCGTCTAAACTTCGACATCCCGACGTCCGCCCTTCGAGGTTACTTTTCCCCTACTGCGGCCAAGCACGAGGGAGCGTTTCTTCGGCTGGTTGCATATAGTTAGTCTCTCGACTCGTCGCCAAGAGCATCGCATCCCATTAATGATGGATCGTCGGCATCTACCTGCAACCACGTGGTATGTACCTACCTACTATATTGACGATATTCTTACTTTTATATATTAATTTAAATATACGTAGTGTTACTTTGCTTAAATGTTTGCATTATCTGCCTAATAAATAATATAAAGTAAACACAAAATTATGTGCGTTTATGTTATTAATGTTTAAGATAGGCCCATAATACATACAAACGAAATGCACAAAATTTATAAATAATATATTATCGATATTGATGGTACATAATTAAATACATTTTATGTGTTCCGTGTTACAATTTTTATATTATGTCCTTAAATAATTGACATTACATTTTTATATTTACGAAATTTTGCGCGAACAAGGCTGAAGCTTGCTTTTCCGAAACAAAAGTTCTCGTCCGATCTTAAATTACGTCGAAAGGCAAAAAGGGGCAACGGCACGCGGTGTTCCCAAGCGGTCACCCATCCAAGTACTAACCGCGCCCAACATTGCTTGACTTCCGTGATCGGACGAGAACGGGTATTCTCAATGTGGTATGGTCGTTGCCTAGCAATAAGTGTAATATTTTTGAAGTTTGACGTCTGTCAGTCACGTCAAAATAAGCACAAAATCTTACCCAGATAACAAAGACACTCGTCTAAACTTCGACATCCCGACGTCCGCCCTTCGAGGTTACTTTTCCCCTACTGCGGCCAAGCACGAGGGAGCGTTTCTTCGGCTGGTTGCATATAGTTAGTCTCTCGACTCGTCGCCAAGAGCATCGCATCCCATTAATGATGGATCGTCGGCATCTACCTGCAACCACGTGGTATGTACCTACCTACTATATTGACGATATTCTTACTTTTATATATTAATTTAAATATACGTAGTGTTACTTTGCTTAAATGTTTGCATTATCTGCCTAATAAATAATATAAAGTAAACACAAAATTATGTGCGTTTATGTTATTAATGTTTAAGATAGGCCCATAATACATACAAACGAAATGCACAAAATTTATAAATAATATATTATCGATATTGATGGTACATAATTAAATACATTTTATGTGTTCCGTGTTACAATTTTTATATTATGTCCTTAAATAATTGACATTACATTTTTATATTTACGAAATTTTGCGCGAACAAGGCTGAAGCTTGCTTTTCCGAAACAAAAGTTCTCGTCCGATCTTAAATTACGTCGAAAGGCAAAAAGGGGCAACGGCACGCGGTGTTCCCAAGCGGTCACCCATCCAAGTACTAACCGCGCCCAACATTGCTTGACTTCCGTGATCGGACGAGAACGGGTATTCTCAATGTGGTATGGTCGTTGCCTAGCAATAAGTGTAATATTTTTGAAGTTTGACGTCTGTCAGTCACGTCAAAATAAGCACAAAATCTTACCCAGATAACAAAGACACTCGTCTAAACTTCGACATCCCGACGTCCGCCCTTCGAGGTTACTTTTCCCCTACTGCGGCCAAGCACGAGGGAGCGTTTCTTCGGCTGGTTGCATATAGTTAGTCTCTCGACTCGTCGCCAAGAGCATCGCATCCCATTAATGATGGATCGTCGGCATCTACCTGCAACCACGTGGTATGTACCTACCTACTATATTGACGATATTCTTACTTTTATATATTAATTTAAATATACGTAGTGTTACTTTGCTTAAATGTTTGCATTATCTGCCTAATAAATAATATAAAGTAAACACAAAATTATGTGCGTTTATGTTATTAATGTTTAAGATAGGCCCATAATACATACAAACGAAATGCACAAAATTTATAAATAATATATTATCGATATTGATGGTACATAATTAAATACATTTTATGTGTTCCGTGTTACAATTTTTATATTATGTCCTTAAATAATTGACATTACATTTTTATATTTACGAAATTTTGCGCGAACAAGGCTGAAGCTTGCTTTTCCGAAACAAAAGTTCTCGTCCGATCTTAAATTACGTCGAAAGGCAAAAAGGGGCAACGGCACGCGGTGTTCCCAAGCGGTCACCCATCCAAGTACTAACCGCGCCCAACATTGCTTGACTTCCGTGATCGGACGAGAACGGGTATTCTCAATGTGGTATGGTCGTTGCCTAGCAATAAGTGTAATATTTTTGAAGTTTGACGTCTGTCAGTCACGTCAAAATAAGCACAAAATCTTACCCAGATAACAAAGACACTCGTCTAAACTTCGACATCCCGACGTCCGCCCTTCGAGGTTACTTTTCCCCTACTGCGGCCAAGCACGAGGGAGCGTTTCTTCGGCTGGTTGCATATAGTTAGTCTCTCGACTCGTCGCCAAGAGCATCGCATCCCATTAATGATGGATCGTCGGCATCTACCTGCAACCACGTGGTATGTACCTACCTACTATATTGACGATATTCTTACTTTTATATATTAATTTAAATATACGTAGTGTTACTTTGCTTAAATGTTTGCATTATCTGCCTAATAAATAATATAAAGTAAACACAAAATTATGTGCGTTTATGTTATTAATGTTTAAGATAGGCCCATAATACATACAAACGAAATGCACAAAATTTATAAATAATATATTATCGATATTGATGGTACATAATTAAATACATTTTATGTGTTCCGTGTTACAATTTTTATATTATGTCCTTAAATAATTGACATTACATTTTTATATTTACGAAATTTTGCGCGAACAAGGCTGAAGCTTGCTTTTCCGAAACAAAAGTTCTCGTCCGATCTTAAATTACGTCGAAAGGCAAAAAGGGGCAACGGCACGCGGTGTTCCCAAGCGGTCACCCATCCAAGTACTAACCGCGCCCAACATTGCTTGACTTCCGTGATCGGACGAGAACGGGTATTCTCAATGTGGTATGGTCGTTGCCTAGCAATAAGTGTAATATTTTTGAAGTTTGACGTCTGTCAGTCACGTCAAAATAAGCACAAAATCTTACCCAGATAACAAAGACACTCGTCTAAACTTCGACATCCCGACGTCCGCCCTTCGAGGTTACTTTTCCCCTACTGCGGCCAAGCACGAGGGAGCGTTTCTTCGGCTGGTTGCATATAGTTAGTCTCTCGACTCGTCGCCAAGAGCATCGCATCCCATTAATGATGGATCGTCGGCATCTACCTGCAACCACGTGGTATGTACCTACCTACTATATTGACGATATTCTTACTTTTATATATTAATTTAAATATACGTAGTGTTACTTTGCTTAAATGTTTGCATTATCTGCCTAATAAATAATATAAAGTAAACACAAAATTATGTGCGTTTATGTTATTAATGTTTAAGATAGGCCCATAATACATACAAACGAAATGCACAAAATTTATAAATAATATATTATCGATATTGATGGTACATAATTAAATACATTTTATGTGTTCCGTGTTACAATTTTTATATTATGTCCTTAAATAATTGACATTACATTTTTATATTTACGAAATTTTGCGCGAACAAGGCTGAAGCTTGCTTTTCCGAAACAAAAGTTCTCGTCCGATCTTAAATTACGTCGAAAGGCAAAAAGGGGCAACGGCACGCGGTGTTCCCAAGCGGTCACCCATCCAAGTACTAACCGCGCCCAACATTGCTTGACTTCCGTGATCGGACGAGAACGGGTATTCTCAATGTGGTATGGTCGTTGCCTAGCAATAAGTGTAATATTTTTGAAGTTTGACGTCTGTCAGTCACGTCAAAATAAGCACAAAATCTTACCCAGATAACAAAGACACTCGTCTAAACTTCGACATCCCGACGTCCGCCCTTCGAGGTTACTTTTCCCCTACTGCGGCCAAGCACGAGGGAGCGTTTCTTCGGCTGGTTGCATATAGTTAGTCTCTCGACTCGTCGCCAAGAGCATCGCATCCCATTAATGATGGATCGTCGGCATCTACCTGCAACCACGTGGTATGTACCTACCTACTATATTGACGATATTCTTACTTTTATATATTAATTTAAATATACGTAGTGTTACTTTGCTTAAATGTTTGCATTATCTGCCTAATAAATAATATAAAGTAAACACAAAATTATGTGCGTTTATGTTATTAATGTTTAAGATAGGCCCATAATACATACAAACGAAATGCACAAAATTTATAAATAATATATTATCGATATTGATGGTACATAATTAAATACATTTTATGTGTTCCGTGTTACAATTTTTATATTATGTCCTTAAATAATTGACATTACATTTTTATATTTACGAAATTTTGCGCGAACAAGGCTGAAGCTTGCTTTTCCGAAACAAAAGTTCTCGTCCGATCTTAAATTACGTCGAAAGGCAAAAAGGGGCAACGGCACGCGGTGTTCCCAAGCGGTCACCCATCCAAGTACTAACCGCGCCCAACATTGCTTGACTTCCGTGATCGGACGAGAACGGGTATTCTCAATGTGGTATGGTCGTTGCCTAGCAATAAGTGTAATATTTTTGAAGTTTGACGTCTGTCAGTCACGTCAAAATAAGCACAAAATCTTACCCAGATAACAAAGACACTCGTCTAAACTTCGACATCCCGACGTCCGCCCTTCGAGGTTACTTTTCCCCTACTGCGGCCAAGCACGAGGGAGCGTTTCTTCGGCTGGTTGCATATAGTTAGTCTCTCGACTCGTCGCCAAGAGCATCGCATCCCATTAATGATGGATCGTCGGCATCTACCTGCAACCACGTGGTATGTACCTACCTACTATATTGACGATATTCTTACTTTTATATATTAATTTAAATATACGTAGTGTTACTTTGCTTAAATGTTTGCATTATCTGCCTAATAAATAATATAAAGTAAACACAAAATTATGTGCGTTTATGTTATTAATGTTTAAGATAGGCCCATAATACATACAAACGAAATGCACAAAATTTATAAATAATATATTATCGATATTGATGGTACATAATTAAATACATTTTATGTGTTCCGTGTTACAATTTTTATATTATGTCCTTAAATAATTGACATTACATTTTTATATTTACGAAATTTTGCGCGAACAAGGCTGAAGCTTGCTTTTCCGAAACAAAAGTTCTCGTCCGATCTTAAATTACGTCGAAAGGCAAAAAGGGGCAACGGCACGCGGTGTTCCCAAGCGGTCACCCATCCAAGTACTAACCGCGCCCAACATTGCTTGACTTCCGTGATCGGACGAGAACGGGTATTCTCAATGTGGTATGGTCGTTGCCTAGCAATAAGTGTAATATTTTTGAAGTTTGACGTCTGTCAGTCACGTCAAAATAAGCACAAAATCTTACCCAGATAACAAAGACACTCGTCTAAACTTCGACATCCCGACGTCCGCCCTTCGAGGTTACTTTTCCCCTACTGCGGCCAAGCACGAGGGAGCGTTTCTTCGGCTGGTTGCATATAGTTAGTCTCTCGACTCGTCGCCAAGAGCATCGCATCCCATTAATGATGGATCGTCGGCATCTACCTGCAACCACGTGGTATGTACCTACCTACTATATTGACGATATTCTTACTTTTATATATTAATTTAAATATACGTAGTGTTACTTTGCTTAAATGTTTGCATTATCTGCCTAATAAATAATATAAAGTAAACACAAAATTATGTGCGTTTATGTTATTAATGTTTAAGATAGGCCCATAATACATACAAACGAAATGCACAAAATTTATAAATAATATATTATCGATATTGATGGTACATAATTAAATACATTTTATGTGTTCCGTGTTACAATTTTTATATTATGTCCTTAAATAATTGACATTACATTTTTATATTTACGAAATTTTGCGCGAACAAGGCTGAAGCTTGCTTTTCCGAAACAAAAGTTCTCGTCCGATCTTAAATTACGTCGAAAGGCAAAAAGGGGCAACGGCACGCGGTGTTCCCAAGCGGTCACCCATCCAAGTACTAACCGCGCCCAACATTGCTTGACTTCCGTGATCGGACGAGAACGGGTATTCTCAATGTGGTATGGTCGTTGCCTAGCAATAAGTGTAATATTTTTGAAGTTTGACGTCTGTCAGTCACGTCAAAATAAGCACAAAATCTTACCCAGATAACAAAGACACTCGTCTAAACTTCGACATCCCGACGTCCGCCCTTCGAGGTTACTTTTCCCCTACTGCGGCCAAGCACGAGGGAGCGTTTCTTCGGCTGGTTGCATATAGTTAGTCTCTCGACTCGTCGCCAAGAGCATCGCATCCCATTAATGATGGATCGTCGGCATCTACCTGCAACCACGTGGTATGTACCTACCTACTATATTGACGATATTCTTACTTTTATATATTAATTTAAATATACGTAGTGTTACTTTGCTTAAATGTTTGCATTATCTGCCTAATAAATAATATAAAGTAAACACAAAATTATGTGCGTTTATGTTATTAATGTTTAAGATAGGCCCATAATACATACAAACGAAATGCACAAAATTTATAAATAATATATTATCGATATTGATGGTACATAATTAAATACATTTTATGTGTTCCGTGTTACAATTTTTATATTATGTCCTTAAATAATTGACATTACATTTTTATATTTACGAAATTTTGCGCGAACAAGGCTGAAGCTTGCTTTTCCGAAACAAAAGTTCTCGTCCGATCTTAAATTACGTCGAAAGGCAAAAAGGGGCAACGGCACGCGGTGTTCCCAAGCGGTCACCCATCCAAGTACTAACCGCGCCCAACATTGCTTGACTTCCGTGATCGGACGAGAACGGGTATTCTCAATGTGGTATGGTCGTTGCCTAGCAATAAGTGTAATATTTTTGAAGTTTGACGTCTGTCAGTCACGTCAAAATAAGCACAAAATCTTACCCAGATAACAAAGACACTCGTCTAAACTTCGACATCCCGACGTCCGCCCTTCGAGGTTACTTTTCCCCTACTGCGGCCAAGCACGAGGGAGCGTTTCTTCGGCTGGTTGCATATAGTTAGTCTCTCGACTCGTCGCCAAGAGCATCGCATCCCATTAATGATGGATCGTCGGCATCTACCTGCAACCACGTGGTATGTACCTACCTACTATATTGACGATATTCTTACTTTTATATATTAATTTAAATATACGTAGTGTTACTTTGCTTAAATGTTTGCATTATCTGCCTAATAAATAATATAAAGTAAACACAAAATTATGTGCGTTTATGTTATTAATGTTTAAGATAGGCCCATAATACATACAAACGAAATGCACAAAATTTATAAATAATATATTATCGATATTGATGGTACATAATTAAATACATTTTATGTGTTCCGTGTTACAATTTTTATATTATGTCCTTAAATAATTGACATTACATTTTTATATTTACGAAATTTTGCGCGAACAAGGCTGAAGCTTGCTTTTCCGAAACAAAAGTTCTCGTCCGATCTTAAATTACGTCGAAAGGCAAAAAGGGGCAACGGCACGCGGTGTTCCCAAGCGGTCACCCATCCAAGTACTAACCGCGCCCAACATTGCTTGACTTCCGTGATCGGACGAGAACGGGTATTCTCAATGTGGTATGGTCGTTGCCTAGCAATAAGTGTAATATTTTTGAAGTTTGACGTCTGTCAGTCACGTCAAAATAAGCACAAAATCTTACCCAGATAACAAAGACACTCGTCTAAACTTCGACATCCCGACGTCCGCCCTTCGAGGTTACTTTTCCCCTACTGCGGCCAAGCACGAGGGAGCGTTTCTTCGGCTGGTTGCATATAGTTAGTCTCTCGACTCGTCGCCAAGAGCATCGCATCCCATTAATGATGGATCGTCGGCATCTACCTGCAACCACGTGGTATGTACCTACCTACTATATTGACGATATTCTTACTTTTATATATTAATTTAAATATACGTAGTGTTACTTTGCTTAAATGTTTGCATTATCTGCCTAATAAATAATATAAAGTAAACACAAAATTATGTGCGTTTATGTTATTAATGTTTAAGATAGGCCCATAATACATACAAACGAAATGCACAAAATTTATAAATAATATATTATCGATATTGATGGTACATAATTAAATACATTTTATGTGTTCCGTGTTACAATTTTTATATTATGTCCTTAAATAATTGACATTACATTTTTATATTTACGAAATTTTGCGCGAACAAGGCTGAAGCTTGCTTTTCCGAAACAAAAGTTCTCGTCCGATCTTAAATTACGTCGAAAGGCAAAAAGGGGCAACGGCACGCGGTGTTCCCAAGCGGTCACCCATCCAAGTACTAACCGCGCCCAACATTGCTTGACTTCCGTGATCGGACGAGAACGGGTATTCTCAATGTGGTATGGTCGTTGCCTAGCAATAAGTGTAATATTTTTGAAGTTTGACGTCTGTCAGTCACGTCAAAATAAGCACAAAATCTTACCCAGATAACAAAGACACTCGTCTAAACTTCGACATCCCGACGTCCGCCCTTCGAGGTTACTTTTCCCCTACTGCGGCCAAGCACGAGGGAGCGTTTCTTCGGCTGGTTGCATATAGTTAGTCTCTCGACTCGTCGCCAAGAGCATCGCATCCCATTAATGATGGATCGTCGGCATCTACCTGCAACCACGTGGTATGTACCTACCTACTATATTGACGATATTCTTACTTTTATATATTAATTTAAATATACGTAGTGTTACTTTGCTTAAATGTTTGCATTATCTGCCTAATAAATAATATAAAGTAAACACAAAATTATGTGCGTTTATGTTATTAATGTTTAAGATAGGCCCATAATACATACAAACGAAATGCACAAAATTTATAAATAATATATTATCGATATTGATGGTACATAATTAAATACATTTTATGTGTTCCGTGTTACAATTTTTATATTATGTCCTTAAATAATTGACATTACATTTTTATATTTACGAAATTTTGCGCGAACAAGGCTGAAGCTTGCTTTTCCGAAACAAAAGTTCTCGTCCGATCTTAAATTACGTCGAAAGGCAAAAAGGGGCAACGGCACGCGGTGTTCCCAAGCGGTCACCCATCCAAGTACTAACCGCGCCCAACATTGCTTGACTTCCGTGATCGGACGAGAACGGGTATTCTCAATGTGGTATGGTCGTTGCCTAGCAATAAGTGTAATATTTTTGAAGTTTGACGTCTGTCAGTCACGTCAAAATAAGCACAAAATCTTACCCAGATAACAAAGACACTCGTCTAAACTTCGACATCCCGACGTCCGCCCTTCGAGGTTACTTTTCCCCTACTGCGGCCAAGCACGAGGGAGCGTTTCTTCGGCTGGTTGCATATAGTTAGTCTCTCGACTCGTCGCCAAGAGCATCGCATCCCATTAATGATGGATCGTCGGCATCTACCTGCAACCACGTGGTATGTACCTACCTACTATATTGACGATATTCTTACTTTTATATATTAATTTAAATATACGTAGTGTTACTTTGCTTAAATGTTTGCATTATCTGCCTAATAAATAATATAAAGTAAACACAAAATTATGTGCGTTTATGTTATTAATGTTTAAGATAGGCCCATAATACATACAAACGAAATGCACAAAATTTATAAATAATATATTATCGATATTGATGGTACATAATTAAATACATTTTATGTGTTCCGTGTTACAATTTTTATATTATGTCCTTAAATAATTGACATTACATTTTTATATTTACGAAATTTTGCGCGAACAAGGCTGAAGCTTGCTTTTCCGAAACAAAAGTTCTCGTCCGATCTTAAATTACGTCGAAAGGCAAAAAGGGGCAACGGCACGCGGTGTTCCCAAGCGGTCACCCATCCAAGTACTAACCGCGCCCAACATTGCTTGACTTCCGTGATCGGACGAGAACGGGTATTCTCAATGTGGTATGGTCGTTGCCTAGCAATAAGTGTAATATTTTTGAAGTTTGACGTCTGTCAGTCACGTCAAAATAAGCACAAAATCTTACCCAGATAACAAAGACACTCGTCTAAACTTCGACATCCCGACGTCCGCCCTTCGAGGTTACTTTTCCCCTACTGCGGCCAAGCACGAGGGAGCGTTTCTTCGGCTGGTTGCATATAGTTAGTCTCTCGACTCGTCGCCAAGAGCATCGCATCCCATTAATGATGGATCGTCGGCATCTACCTGCAACCACGTGGTATGTACCTACCTACTATATTGACGATATTCTTACTTTTATATATTAATTTAAATATACGTAGTGTTACTTTGCTTAAATGTTTGCATTATCTGCCTAATAAATAATATAAAGTAAACACAAAATTATGTGCGTTTATGTTATTAATGTTTAAGATAGGCCCATAATACATACAAACGAAATGCACAAAATTTATAAATAATATATTATCGATATTGATGGTACATAATTAAATACATTTTATGTGTTCCGTGTTACAATTTTTATATTATGTCCTTAAATAATTGACATTACATTTTTATATTTACGAAATTTTGCGCGAACAAGGCTGAAGCTTGCTTTTCCGAAACAAAAGTTCTCGTCCGATCTTAAATTACGTCGAAAGGCAAAAAGGGGCAACGGCACGCGGTGTTCCCAAGCGGTCACCCATCCAAGTACTAACCGCGCCCAACATTGCTTGACTTCCGTGATCGGACGAGAACGGGTATTCTCAATGTGGTATGGTCGTTGCCTAGCAATAAGTGTAATATTTTTGAAGTTTGACGTCTGTCAGTCACGTCAAAATAAGCACAAAATCTTACCCAGATAACAAAGACACTCGTCTAAACTTCGACATCCCGACGTCCGCCCTTCGAGGTTACTTTTCCCCTACTGCGGCCAAGCACGAGGGAGCGTTTCTTCGGCTGGTTGCATATAGTTAGTCTCTCGACTCGTCGCCAAGAGCATCGCATCCCATTAATGATGGATCGTCGGCATCTACCTGCAACCACGTGGTATGTACCTACCTACTATATTGACGATATTCTTACTTTTATATATTAATTTAAATATACGTAGTGTTACTTTGCTTAAATGTTTGCATTATCTGCCTAATAAATAATATAAAGTAAACACAAAATTATGTGCGTTTATGTTATTAATGTTTAAGATAGGCCCATAATACATACAAACGAAATGCACAAAATTTATAAATAATATATTATCGATATTGATGGTACATAATTAAATACATTTTATGTGTTCCGTGTTACAATTTTTATATTATGTCCTTAAATAATTGACATTACATTTTTATATTTACGAAATTTTGCGCGAACAAGGCTGAAGCTTGCTTTTCCGAAACAAAAGTTCTCGTCCGATCTTAAATTACGTCGAAAGGCAAAAAGGGGCAACGGCACTCGCAAAAATAAAAAAAAAACTTTTGTTGGTCGGGGAGTGGAAGGATTTTCCTTTTTTTCTAAGTCCTCAAGGTCAAATGATTTTATTACATATTCAGATGAAGGAATATGAGGTTATTATAGGATGTTAATGCAATTTGCATGTGGTTAGTTTTTTATTGTAAAAATTTGTGCTGGGATCTACCATATATTTTTATCGCTTTAAATTGTCTATGTGCTGAAGGCTCTTATACACATATTAAGTACTGTCCATTATGACTTTTAAAAATTAATAGATTGCAAAGTTATGGACGTTTGATTAAAATTTTAAATTTATTTTTGTACGAGGTTTTTTAAGTTCTCGATAGATGCCAAAGAGTAGAGTATATGGTTTCATCAGGCATCACATTAAAAATCATTTTCAAGCTTCAAATTTTTCAGTCCAACTAAATGCGATTTTCTAAAATTGCAAGAAGTAGTTTGTTTTGTCTATCGGATCATGGTTGTACAAATGTCTAATTTTGAATCAGATAAAGAAGCTATTGTTTGAGATATACGGCTTTGAACATATTATTATATGATAAACTTGTTGATAATAACTGTTGATAAACTGTTGATAAACAGTAAAATTAATGTTTGGTTTGGTCCATTGAGCATACTAGATAATTTCAGTCGTTTACTACTGTTTTGAGTTATATTTGGGATCAATAGTATGATCGCATGCTGAATTAACTACTTATCCGCCAAGTAACAAGCATTACTGAAAGGCTTGATTTATATATTAATCAGAAGAGTTTGATAAAAAGCAGTTTAAAATTTGCAATAGAATAAAACGCTACATAGCATATAATTGAAGTACACCTAACGCTAATTTTATGGCGTCAACACAATTTTTGTTAGGCGCAAACTAACATTATATACGTTACAAAAGTTTATTTCTAATTGCACATTGTAATTTGCATATTTGTAATATATTGCACAATTTTCCTAGTAAAGCAGTTTTTTGCTAATTGTTCTTTTGTTCTTATACGCACTTGGGTAAGTAATAATGTCGTATTCGATATTACTACTTGTAATTAGTGTAATTAAACACGAAATCAAATCTAGATCGTAATACGATTACAATGTAATCAATCTAATCAGATAAATGTCATAAAAGTCGTTGACCTTTACTAATCTAAGTGATTGGCTTACTGATAATAGATGTATATTACTAATTTAGCAGTTTGTTAAAAATATAAGAAAAGCAATGTTTTATTGAAAAGAGTTATGTTAAATCAAATAATTATTGTATACTATTAAATTTTATTTTATTCGTTCATTCAAGTAACCTAATTTTAGCAATATATTTAACTACCAAAATTTTAATATCTACGTGGTCATAAATGCAGACCACGTAACGATATTTAATCTCAACGTTCGATATTTTCTTTAAAAAGTATCACTCTAAATTAATATTGCACTAGAACGTTGAGATTAAGTTAAGGTAAACAAATGTCAAGAAGTGTTCAATAGATAAAACTTGGTGAGACAGATCTATTTCAAAGTCACTAAAGCCAGGATTACCGGTACAAAACTAAAAGTTTTATTTGAGATTAATCTGTGATTCTTTCAATAAATTATGTTGCTTTCTACAAATTTTATGATATTACGTAAATCTGACACCTTTAAGCATTTTATTAATTAAACTATTGATGGCAGATGCAATCGAATAAATTAAAAAAAAACTTACTTATGAATAAAATTTCAACATGGAGTATACTAGAAGCAAAACTTCAAAAGAAAAACCATGAAACATTTCAAATTTAAGCTTAAAAATTGTTGAAAAAAAAACACATATTGAAAAACTTCGAGTCAAACTGACAAGCAAAAATTAATTACGTACTTTGACAACAAAAAATTATTGGCCTACTAATGGAAATTAATAGATTTTTTAACTTGATATAAAATAAATGTTATTTTTTAGTAACTTAAATTATATTAATTATTATTTCACAGGTTAATATTTGAAAATTTTATTAGATATTTAAAATTGCAATAGTTACACAAAAGTTCAAAGGGTCTCAAGGTTGGATATGGCTAAGGCGACCATACGTCTCTTTTTTTGATACTCTACGCCGATGTCTTTTGAGGAAAGCTTTGGGACCCCAAAATTTCCCGTTTTCAGATTTGGACATGATTACATGGTAGTTTAATTTGTATAACGGTGAATTGAGTAGAAATAAAGGTCATTGTCCCGTTGTTAGTTTAAAACAGTGGCAGATTTCCGAAGAAGCTCAAGAGGCGCGCGCCTTGGGCTTCATAAATCAAGGGGGCCTCAAAATTCGGTTCTCAAAATAAAAAAATTATTTTATTAAATTATTAAAAAAGTGAGACATGGATAAATAACATTGAAAATTAATCGATATAAAATGGCAACTGCTTGGATATATTTTAAGGTTTGCTGATGTTCAGGTTGTATTAATTATAAAAATTGAAACTAATTTGTACAAAAATTACAAAAATGATTTAATTAAATATTTAAAAAAAATAACTTTTAAATGTCTATCAGAAATGTGAAGTTAAAGAAGTGAAAATTTGATTCATCTAATTTTATGAAAAGTTGCATTATGTAATTTTAATTAATTATTATCTTTTGTGAAGTCTGGCCCTGCACAATGTTGAGGTGTGGAGTGTGTAAAAAAAATACAACAAAGTGCCAGGATTGCATCCAGTGCAACATGAAATGAGGGAGAAATTTTCATATTGAATGCATTGGAACGTCGATATAAATATGAACAGAACTAAACAATAGCGGAAATATCAATAAGTGTAGTTGTTCGAAATGCAGCGAAGACATAACCTCAAACGCATTGCAAACTTTTGAGGATTCCGAGAACAACGTGAAAGAGAAACAAACAGAATTAAAAGACCTTTATCACTGTCATACAACCGATGAAAATAACATAAACACTATTGAAAGTAAATCGGAAAAAAATGTAAGCCTTCAGTGGCAACGAGTGAACCCTAGGAAACACAGAAGAAGTTCACCAGAACTAGAAATTAGAAACATTAGACAAAAACGTATAACGGAATACGGCACTATGTCAAACCAAGCAATAAAAATAAACACAAGAAATCGCTTGCAGGGTTCCGGCTAGACGCAAGTGGCGTGCAGGCACTGAGGTGGTGACATTAAACGGCTCCGTGTTACCGGTGGATTGTAATTCGATGGACTTCCTATGTTTTGTGTGCGGGGTAGAAATGCGCAGCGGCGGGTCACCTGCAGGTAGGGACTTTTAAAAGAAAATCTAGATCTTTTACGTCTCTATCGTTTGAGGCTTCGCTTTCCGAATTCTCCGCTAAGGTGGCCCCGGTGGGTGATTCGGGAAGGTCGAGTCTCTCGACGTAGACGTAAAAGTTTTCTTTGTATTTGAGAATAATATTGGCCAACCGTTGGTCGATCTAGAACAAGACTTGTTCAGCATTGGCCAGAGTGGCCCTTGCTTAAGCCAAAGCGTCTTCCGCTACAACCCGCTCGGCCTGAATTTCCCTCTCGTTTTTGTGGATCTTTTGCATTACCCCGTTCTCACTATGACCAAGTAGACCTTCGTTTACTGACAACGTAAAAACGTCAATAATTGCTGGTGGTTCAAATTAAGGAGGTGATTCAGCCTATGTTAATACAATGTTAATCGTGGCGTTTTTAGTGTCAAACGGGAGCGTTTGAGCAGCTAAAAGTATCATACTTACAAGAAAATGATGTATACATGTTACGGGAAAAGTACGTATACCGGTAAAAGTATACATTTTCCGGTAAATGTGCACTTATACCGGCGCTTATGGTAAATGTGTATACAATGTACTTTTCCCAATAGAATTAGAAAAATGTGCACATAAACCAAGCGTTGATGGGAAAAGTACATATATTGAGATTTGAAAACAATTTAGTGTATTTAGGCAGGAGCGCGGGTTTTGAATTTTTTGTGGGATGTATCATGGGGATGTTAATAAAAATTTTAAGTAAACTAAAATGCTGCAAAAAATGTATTTACTTCCTTTTACAAATTTTTTATATAACTTCAACTTTAATTTGGTCTAATATTAGTTTGTAATTTATTACTTTCCTTTCAACGCTTGCGCCCCCCCCCCTGATGAGAAAATACTATTGGACTAATTACGAAAAAGTTATTGGTTCAGTAATTTTCTATTAAACAAATCGATGCTTTTGCTATTGGTTCTCAATACTAATAGCAATAGTTTTTTGTCATTAATCCAATAGTATTTATTTGTCTGATCACTAGGGCAATTGTTTTGTTGCATTTAAAACACGAAAAGTTGCATTTATAAATCATAAAAGTTGCAATAAAAACAAAAAAAGTTGCATTTATTATTTTTTTAAATTTTTTTGAAAATAATAAAGATTATACACATAAAAATTTAAAAATAAATAAATACATTCCCATATTTTATTTTTTTATAGAATTATAATGTAACGTTAAATATTGTGTGACATTTTCATCCTCAAATTGACGATCCTTAGCAAGTAACTTGTTAAATCTAGTTCACACTACATGATTTATCACAGGCCCGTAGCCAGGATTAAATTTCGGGGGGGGGGAACTTAGTAAAAAGTAAAATTTTTAATGGTTTTTCTTTCGAGAATTTTCATTATTATAAACAAATTTTCATTTACTTAAAAAAAAATTTTTTTTGAATTATCATATGACTTAGTCATAAGAAAAGTCATGGTTAAAATCACACCATCACAACAGCCAATCATAAAAGCCATAACTTCTATAATATCAAAAATCATATAGTGTGAACGTAAAAAAATCTCTCATGAGACATCATGTGACAAGTCACATGATAAATCATGTAGTGTGAACGGGGTTTTACAACTGATATACATTTAATTAAACAAGGCACGTTAACAGGGACGTACCCAACCAAGTTTTTTTATGGGGGGGGGGAAGAAATTTTAAATTTGCCAACTGAATTAATTCAAAATTGAAAACTTTTTGTAAGTTTTGCAAATGATAAATCACATGATAAATCATGTAGTGTGAACGGGGTTTTACAACTGATATACATTTAATTAAACAAGGCACGTTAACAGGGACGTACCCAACCAAGTTTTTTTATGGGGGGGGGAAGAAATTTTAAATTTGCCAACTGAATTAATTCAAAATTGAAAACTTTTTGTAAGTTTTGCAACTTTTTGTAAATTTAGATAGAAAAAATGGTCAAATTGACTAACTTTTGGGTGTTTTTGTCAACTTTTTGCCAACTTTTTACAACATTGGGGAGGGGGGAAAAGCTCCCCCCAACCCCTCCATGGGCACGACCCTGCACGTTAACTTTCATAAGTCATAGCTATTCCTTGGAAAAGTTACCAACTTACAAAAATTAAACTAAGCAATTCAAAAATAACAGGGTTGTACTTAGTAAATGGTAGCTAACCAATAGAAAACTTCTGATAGATACTAAGACGTGCTTTCCGTTGGTTAGTTACCATTTGTTGGTCATAACGAGCTTAAGATTCATGGAAATTAAAAATTCAGGGAAAAATTGGAAAAAAAATTTATTTAACTTGTAATTTTGCTAAAAGTTGCAAGAAAGTTGCAAATATGTGAAAAGTTGCAAAAAGTTGCAATATCGTAAAAAGTTTCATTTTTGTTGCGCTAAAAACTCCTTTATTATTTATCAGATGCGATTAAAATACAGTTTTTTGTTGTTTTTAGACAGTTTGTGACTTGTAAAAAAAAGTTGCATTTGGTGTCAAAAACTTGCCCTACTGATCACGCATAAATGCGATTATTATTTGTGAGGTACCACTCACCCTTAGATCATAGGTCTGTTTGGTACCACAGTCCTAGTGCTACACTTACTACACTACTACAAATTGATTGGTGTAAAAAGTGGGTTGGTAATTGTACCACCAATCAATTTGTAGTAGTGTAGTTAGTGTAGCACTAGGACTGTGGTACCAAACAGACCTCATATATATGATCTAAGCACTCATCCTATAAAATTTTCTTTTGTCAAAGACAAGACAATCCGACTGACAAACAATATTTAAATTTAAATTATTGAAAGGTACACAATCGAATAATGATTAGAAATTGTTAAAATTTATTTATTTTAAATTTTTATAAATCAAAATTATAATTCCTAATACCCACTTAATTTCAAATTAATTTAATTAAATTTGATTAAAAATAAAAAAAAGAATAATAATTAAATTTATCTTTATTGCAGCACTGATCGGGTACTTACTGATTTTCTATTTTTTTAAGTTTTAAATATTATATTGACATTTTTATTTTGAGGTTATGTTTACAATAACATTGCCTTCGTCTACTCACTTTTACCAACTCCCGTGGAACATGTACACATGTACCGGTAAATGTGTACATTTTCCGGTTATGTACTTTTCCCGTAACATACATAAATTAAAGTAGAAAGATTGATCTACATTATAAGCTAAATTTTAACGCTCAATTATTTATATTAATTAAAATATGGCATGTTGAAAATCACTATTTTTAAATCTCTTTTATACATAGATTTTTTCTATATTTTTCGAGAAAAAATCTAAATTCTAAGATATACAAATCGTAAAATCGACTTTCAACTTTATTTTAAAACTTTAATTTCCAAATTTAATTACATATTAACGTCATCTCAAATGCTCCCGTATTTCCATATAAAATTTTCAAGTTCGGACATTTTTCTTTCATATCCGCGCTGCAAACCAGTATTTTTCTGTTAAAGTCGGTAATAATAATACAGAACGTAGTTCAGCTTTTATAAAATAGACAGCGCTACTGAAGTACTAAAAAAATTTTGGAATGGAATCATGGAATGGAATGTCATTGTTATAGATTATACATTTTCAGGTAAATAGGTATGGGTGAATAAAATGACCCTAAAATGACAAAAATTGCAAACGTTTTTAAATTTTGAGACATCATTAAAAGAGGTAAAAAATGAGGTGACAATTGCTAATTATTAAGTAATTGCTAAAATAAATAAACACTAGTCTAATTTTTCAAGTATAGTATTAGCATATTCCACCATCCGTGAATATTGGACAACTATTAATACGGACGTAATATTTTAATTAAAAATGTAAAAGTAAATTTTTGGAATAAAAGGTTTTCGAGACGAAAAGAATTTTGTTAATCTATTTGTACGCATCATTAATAAAAATAATCAAAACTCAAATTAAAAAGGTTTCAGCAGAAGAATTTGAACTAAATCTAATTAGTTTTTTACAGGGCCGTAGCTAGACATAAGTCATGGGAAGAATTTTACCTAAACAAAAATTTTCGTGTATACCATGGGGAGAGGAGGGTTTAGATTTTGAATGTATGTGTGCAATTTTATAAAGTAATGGATAGTTAAAATTTTCGATTAAACTCCGAGCAACTTGCGTTAAATCGTAAGGTTTTTTAAGGCTCGGAGTTTAGTCGAAAATTTCAACTATCCATAACTTTGTAAAATATTAACGTAAAAGCTCGGTCACTGAAGCTCATTCAGGTTCAAACGAAGCTCCATCGATTGACATCAATTGCATACATAATAGATTCAAAATGAGAAGGAAAATTGCAAAACGTGTCTACAGCTCCCCTCCCCACCAAAAAATATTACGCAAATAACTCTGCGACGGTTGAGACTCCAACGAAAAAAAATGGAAACTCACTTAGGCTTTAACGATTGACACTAATTTCATTTCAAAATTTAATTTGGTGGAGGGGAGCAGCGACATGCACCTGAGCCTGCTTACCCACCCTGCATAAACATCCCTTCGCTTTTATACTGATGTTTTCAAGAAGCTTTCTTTGCTCTTATTAAAATTATTTTTTACTAGTTAGTGCACTTTTTCCATTTTAAATAAAAGGTTTTTTTTAAAAATTTTTATTTTATTTTTTAATTTTTTAGTCATATCTTTACAAATGCAGCTTCTGTATTTAAACTAATATAGTCCTATCAGAATTGTCCATTTATGTATTTTAGATGTTTGATACTTTACACTGTATAAATAATTACGACGGAAAACTTCACCTTGAATGCGGTCATTAAAAATGATATTTGGAAATCTATTTTACTTTTCACCCTGTATGATAAAATTGTTCATTGCGCAGTAACGCATAACTTTTTTCGCTTTTATTTCGCTCTTTACGCGGTTATTTTTGTTAAAAATTTAAAAATTCCTTTTCCTTAAGAAAATTTCCTTCCACATTAAGAACAACTTGAGCACAATTGAGACAAACATTTTAGCATAAGAACAACTTTTATGAATTTATGAAAAATAATGTTGGTTACTGTTCAAATTCTTTTTGGCTTCATTACAATTGCAAACCATTAGGCATTAACCGCACTAATCCCTGCAGGTAATACCATAAAGGGTACTATTGTTATTGTCACTTTGATGTTACATCCAGGACTAATTCTTTTACTTTCTATATCTATTTCATGTTGGTGTAACTAAATAAAGTAAATAAAGTACCTATAGACAAGAGCAAAAGATATAAGTCGATTTTCCATCTCATAAAACGGACAGGGGTAACCTCCACCGATGGTCAAATTTTAATCCTCTTTTTTTCTGAGCTGCAGAAGGTTACCTGCAAGTTCCACCGCTGGTAAAAAAGGTAACCGAACAAAACATGAAAGTTCCACTGATTTTAACTTAAGGTATTACTGGATTAAGACCCACAAAGCCGCTTATAGTACTTAGTATTTAAAATTGTGATAGAAATGATATGACGAACATTATATCGTTGTAAATCAAAATAATTTTTAAAAATTGAAAGTTGATTTTTTTAATATTTTTTTTTAAATAGCGCTTATTTGAAAAGAAACTCTAAAATGTTACTTTTAACTTCTCCCACTCCTTAAATTATGATTTTTCCACCACTATCCCAGAGATACGGTTAGAGATATTTTGTAAAACGTAAAATTTGCGAGTATGCTGTGTGTTTAGAATATAATTTATCAAAATAAATAAATAATAAGTATGCATTATGAAATAGTAAACATAGCATAATAAACAATAACTGTAACCTAACCCCCCTTTTTTTACATTTTAGACTCTAGTTCAGTTAATGTAAAAAATACTAAAAATCAAACTATTATTTCTTTATTTTCTTTATTTCATATTGTTTGTTATATTATCAAAATAAATAAATAATAAGTATGCATTGTGAAATAGTAAACATAGCATAATAAACAATAACAGTAACCTAACCCTCCATTTGATATTTTTTGTTATATGTATTACATTTGCAATAAACAATCACATAAAATCAAATTTTATTCGAAAAATGTAAGCATAATATAATATGCTGAAACAAACACCCCCCCCCTCCATAAATTAGTCACCTAATTTACTTTATTATAATTTAGTTTATTCACCTAGTCAAAATTACCTAAGTAAGTAAAGTAATCACCTAAGCAAGTAAAGTAATTTTAAGTTGATACGACCAACGACAACAACCAATGAGAATGCGTTATGTCTTCTAAAAAATGACACGCTTGAGGGGCAACAGCAGTAGCAGCATAAAAAGGGGGAAGTCAATAATTAAATATATTCAACTCGGCAGGTAGTAAAACCGTTTAATTTCATACCTCCCCTTCTCTTTTTGAGATTAGGTACGACCCTGGAATACAGAGCCATCTAATATCTTAGAGAAATAACTTACAATTAGAGCTAAGTTAAAATTGTGTCATATTCATAAATCACAAGATTTTTGCATAATTTGAATGAAAATCAAGTCCCACAACACAAAGAAAGCTTAAAGAATTTAATTTACTTAGAAGCTTAATACTTTGACTCTTGACCACCTCGACTTAATCCACCATCAGTGGAACTTGCATATGGGATAAAACCCCGTTCACACTACATGATTTATCATATGACTTGTCACATGACTTCTCATATGAGAGATTTTTTTACGTTCACACTATATGATTTTTGATATTATAGAGGTTATGGCTTTTATGATTGGCTGTTGTGATGGTATGATTTTAGCCATGACTTTTCTTATGACTAAGTCATATGATAAATCATGTGGTGTGAACTACCCTTAAAAGTGACCCAAAACCGACTGGTGGAACTTACATGTCGGATTAAAAAAGATTTGACCCATCGGTGGAAGCTACAATCGCCCCATAAAACACCACCTTAACCTAAAAGTTAACCTAAAAATGCTCCCACGTGCGCGGCTGTCGTTACAGAAATCGGTTTAAATGCAAAGATTTTTATAAAAGTATATAATTTAGCACCTACCTTTGACCGCTTGGCAAATTTTCTTCGACGGTGGCTGAACTTAAAAATAAGAACAGGCGGCACAAATAAATTTAGCTAGAAAGCACGATAATATAACTACATTTATAACACTGGTTAAAAACGATGGTTCTGTGGATTGTAGGTCCTCTTTGCAATTTTTAATATTTACTAACTTTTCACCAATTATATTTACAATACTTTTTACAATTATGATATATACCTACAATAAATTCGAAATAATACATCACCAATTATATGTGCGTCAATTACTTGGAACTACCAGTCAGAATGCCTACCATGATCCGGTGCCTACTCCTCGTATATTGTAGCGGTCTGCTTGACCACATTTGACAAATTCAAATTAGGGTAATCGCCATCAAGGTATATAATATACCTTGTTGTTGTTGCTTGTTTTTTTTTCTCACATTTTTCTCAACAAAAACATTTACACTACACGTTTAACCTCAGATTAAAATGTTTACCAGCCGCAATAAAAATAGGCATAACAGACTGTAAAACAAAAAACGTTTAAAATACCTTTTTATTATTATTTATTTAAAATAACAAAAATTCCGAAAAATTCTAAAATAAACAATAAGTTTATTTTACTTTTTAACTCCTGACCCAAAAAGAAGGGTGTTATGTGTTTAACGTGTGTATGAGTGTGTCTGTCTGTGCGGTCGTAGCTCCCAAACGAATGAACCGATTTTGATTTAGTTTTTTTGTTTGAAATGTGACTTGATCGAGAGTGTTCTTAGCTATGATTCAAAAAAATCGGTTCAGCCGTTCAAAGATCATTTACTGTTTTGTAGTCGAGTTAATGAAAATACGGCCGTACTAGTAATATAAAAAGTTGATGTAGGCAAGGCCGGACTAGTCTTTAAAAAGTAAAAAATAAAATCCAAGCGTTGTATCGTCCGGGGCTAATTCTCGCGTACGCGTGCTTAGCTTTCCCGTCTTACTCACTGAAGAGGATTTGCAGTGGCTGGTGGTTTTTATAAAAGAGTATTTTGTCTATGTTGTCTGGAAAAATGAGTTTTCGGTCTGGGACCGAATCTCCCGAGTACCAACCTTAGCACTTTACCTGTCTGTTGGCGACACCCCCCCTTAGGGCCTTACTCGGGTTTTCCAACTTTTGAGACAAGGGAATAGGTAAGCTGGGCTATTGTCGTGTGTTGACATACCATGCACCAGCGGCTCTTGGACGTAGTGCCCCACGTCCCCGTTAGCTCTCTATGGGAGAGGTTGCCGTATATAATATTAAGTTTTTATATAGCAACTGAATCTCAAAACTACTAACACTATGTCTCACAGCTTCTACCGAGGCTATGCAGGTTTAGGGAGGAGCTCTTTCTTGGGATTTGCAAGCCTCTGAGCGATCAGAGTTTTTCCGAGCCGTCAGAGGTATAGTATCCATGCTATATGATTTGATGGCTATTGGAGAAAGAAATCTTCTAATAGGCGCTTGCTAAGAGAGTGTTCGGTGACCGTATGGTGGGAGCGTTAGATTAACTCTGACGTGGGTGCAGTCACGTTATTTATGGTACCCTAAATGCCTTTCTTTTTAGGCAAGGTCTATCACACACAAAGTTATGCAGTTGCGGAAAGGTTGAAATTTGGAGGCAGGTCTTATTTGACTCTGAGCTCTATCAAGACCTTAGAACCACACTTGTTCTCAGTTTGTGCTCGACGGCGCCGGCGGTAACCTTCTCCATCGTGTGCCGCGGCCAACACCTGCATATATGTATGGTGAAGTATGTGATGGGTATGTCAGGTAACTCAGGAAGAACTACGGCGAAGATGTGATTGTCACATTTGACGGATATAAAAAGCCCAGCATAAAAAACGTAAACACATAAGAAGGGTTAGCGACAAATCAGAACTCTTTAGAAGTTTGACAACTGTGTTAGCTAAAACAGCACTTCAATGCTCTATGCTATGTATTTCTATGTCGTTCAAAAACTGTAGCATATTAAGGAAATAAATCATAAATTTCTCCTCATTTAAACCCAAATGGAGGTTGATGAGGTACATGTGGTAATAAAAAAAAGAGACTATCAAGAATGTCCATTTAAACTCTTAAAAAGTAGGCGCACTTTGTGAGAATGTGACAATAAAGTAAATACTTTAGGAAACCGTTTTTAATCTCCACAGTCGTTCACTTTAAAGCCTTAAAATTCCCCACATTGACTATTGCACCAGATGCTTCACAAATTTACATTTTTAAAAAATCAAAAATACAATAAAATACAATAAAACAAAATTCCAAATCTTTATCCACAATATAAATTTTCATATTTTTGTAAACAGATCACTTGGGCAGTCTACTATTTATAAAAAGTCTTTTCAAGAACAGGTGCTAAAATTATTAATCCAACTAAAACAATATGTAAATTTCAGCGAAAAAAAAATTATTGCAAATCGAAATGCAATCGAATTGCTTAAATTTTCAACAAATTTCATAAGCAACGATAAAATTCCAAAAATTTTTTCATATTTATTTATTTATTTAAAAATACATATTAATCAGCGAAGCTGGTACAAAGATAAAAGATATACATCAAACTTATAATAAAAATTGTTTTCTTTTTTCTCTTTATATCAAATGTAATAACTAATGTAACTGAATAAATGATATCAGATTATCTACAGGATTATCTATCTACGTTGAAAGGTCATTTATAACCCGGAATAACGAAAAAGAGTATAGTATAGATTGTCGACTCAGGGTGAAGGGGGTCGTTTCATCATCCGTGCGGGGGGTATAGTTTGAACCAGGGTCACCAGGTAGTGCTGTATTATAACTTCACATTTGTTCATCGCGTCCATATTATTAATTACATTCATTACAAGTTTGTGGGGAACTTTGGACAAGGAAATAAATAAAAAACTTTTTATTTTGATCAACTTTTCGAAGCTCTATTTTTCTTCTTCTTCAGGATCTAAAAACAATCATTTACACTCACATTTAGGCCAAATCTAGTATAAAATTTACCAAAAAATCAGTTCCAAAATAACATTCCTAGGAGAGTACATCTACAACTTATCCTTCAATCAAATAATTTACGCAAAATTTACACACACCAATTAAAAATCTTAAAATTAATAAAACATACGTCAAATAGTAAAATTATCATTGTTAGAACAAAACAGAATTATAACCCACAAAATTATAATATCTATACAAACACCTGTTGATACTCCCATATATAGTAGAACTCTAATAAATCGCTCCTACACAAAGAACACAAACAAATTTCCTTCAACCCTATAATTGAGTTATCCTCCAAAAACACTATAAAACCCCACTATAGATCCCGCTGAGTTTCATGGCATCCTCTCTGAAATTAGCACACTGTATTATAAGTTGGGCTTATAGTTTAAACCAAGGTCTCCAGGTGGTGCTGTATTATAATACAAACTAGGTGGAAACCCCGTCCACGGACGGGCAGCTAGCCGGTGGATCTCTATTTTAAAGGTATTAATTTAAAAAAAAATCGTTTTAACAATCTTTATTAAAAAAATAAATCCTTAATACAGACAATTTTAATTGTTCACGTTTAAACGTCCTCAAGTTTAAAAATAATAAGGATTATATAGCTGATTCAATCGCAGACGGGCGTCCCACTAACGCTGGAAACTCGTTTGGTGTGCAACTCGATTCCAGGGGAGTTGATTTGAAGTTGCTAAAAACCAACAACAACAACAACCAATCAGAGTGCGTTGTGTGCCTTACAAAATTGACACGATGAAGGAGGAAAAGGAGGTAGAGGAGTAGCATGTGCTGCCCGTTTATTTTTGTGAAATACATTTATTGAAAATGTAAAAGTCGAATATTAAATTTTCTGGATGGATAATCTTCGGATTAACCAAGATAAAATTTATATTGTTATGTAACTTACCATGGGCATTTTAAAAAATTTCCACAGTTGAAAATTAATTTAATCATTTCCTAAATTCGATTGATTTGAGTTTACTCGGAAGAATGAAAATTAGTTGTTTTCAGTAATTATGCCAAATTAATGGCATGCAGAAACGTAATTTGAGGTTGGGATATTGTCCTAAAACCTGATGTAGTTGAATTAATCAAAAATGGCAAAACGTTTAATTTTGGTAATTTGATTTGTTTATGAAAGTTTGTTTTCATACTATGTTGTAAATAATCTTGTGCACCGGTAGCGGACTGCGTTGTTGGTATTCTTGAGTACTATAAAATGGTGATAATTTATTGTGTGGTGATTTTGAAATGTGAAAATTGGTAATGAATTTTTAAATTTGGCTGGTAAAGTTGACGAATCGGCGTGAGCCACGAGTTCCAAAGATTTAAAAAAAAAAGGAAGTGAAAAATTTGTAGAGAGGAAGTAGATGGTTAAGAAACGAGGTAGTATGGAGTCGAATGTGCAACCACATCGTAGTGAAAATTTGGATTTTTGTAATTTTAATTTATAATTTTGGAAATGTTATGGAATATTTTCAGCCAATTGAAATGGATTGTAAATGCATTGATTATGGAGTGATGGTTTTACAGGAATTGAATTAATGGACGAGTAAGGGAGATTTTACCTGTTAATGACAGCACGAGGAGATCGATGTAAAATCATGGGTATGAATGATCATCCGATTTTATTCTGGATTGCTGATTTCATCCTTTTTGGTAAATAACATCTAAATTATTTATTTTACGTAATTTCAACGATCAGTTTCGTCATTTTTGCCACGATGCATCCAAATGTTTTGAGGTTAACCACATTTTACGTTGTTAAATTTGGAATTCAAGTAGCACTTTATGAACAATTTGTTACACTTAATTAATTAAATTCACTAGTGGAACAGTTATAATCACTAATTCGGTTTATTTGATTGAAAAGTTTAATTTTTATGTGTTTAACTTTTCCGTGTGCAGGGTTGCCACAGATACACTTTTTTTCACTTAATTCACTTTTTTGAAAATCTTACACTTTTCTTCACTTTTTTAAAAAATAATCACTATTTTCACTTTTTTTACGATTTCACTTACAAAAATTAAATTTTTTGATACATTTATAAATTTAGTAACTGAAATTTTTAAAATTATCGACGCATGTTGCTTGGAGCAAATGTAGACTAGCTAATCAACAAGTTAAATTATGAAATAGAGTTAAAAAAAAGTAATTAAAAAAAAATTAGATGGGGAAAGGGGTAAAACAATCATTTGTGCCACCCGTAAAAATTTTGCTCGGAGGAAGTGGCCCAAGGCTGGAATGAGTTTGACACCTCTGTACACGCAAAATAAAGAATCTCGTAAATTCATTCATGCGCGTCAGCAGTGGCGTAACTACCGGTGTGCAAAAGCATACCGTCCGTGAACTCCTGGGGGCTTAAAAGCAGTGACGTAGCAGGAGGCGGTGCCGGGCCTCCGAGAAAATTAAGCAATCATGTTAGAATGTAATTTCTTGTGAAAGGCAGAGGTATGACCATTTTTATGCGCAGTAGACATACGTGAAAATCGAGTCGCCACTGCCTTCTACAAAAAATTACGATATACACAGAACAAATATTGAAGTAGTACGCATGTTGCTCGGAGGAAATGTAAACTGTTTAAAAAAGGTCATTTAAAAATAATTTTTTTGGAAAAAAAGGCCGATAGGTACAAAATGTGTAAAAAATTGAACCGTTTGCAAGTTTGCTTTGCAAATTTAATAGGGAGTCAAAAAGGGGTCTTTAGTTGATGGTCATAGTTTAGATCTTCTTCATATTTGGTGTGGAGAAGCCCCATGATGTCTTGAACCAGTGTTGTCAGATTGGGCGATTTATCGCAAATTGGGCGACCTTTGTAGATAATTTGCGTTTTAATTTTTTCAAAAACCGCAAACTGCAATTTGAGCGTTTTCTGAACCGAAGTTGCGGTTTATTGCTATAAATAATAGACATTGAAAGCTAATTTTAGTGAATTTTTTTTTTAATTTTAATAAAAGTTCACTTCTTAACGCTAGAGCTTTCTTGCTAATTCTCCAATAAGAAAGCAAGAAAGTTTAACGTTAGCACCTGTAGGGTTAAAAAAGTGAACTTCTATCTAAAAGCTTTTAACTCTAGAGAACGCTAACGTCAGTTTTCTCGCTCCCTATAGAAACTCAATCTAGACAATTAGTAAATATTCAGTAAAGGCAAGTTTTTGGTGGCAATATAATTATCAAAAAATAACTTGCACAATTGGCCAAAAGTTATCGACTGGCCAAGTGATAACGTCATTAATTGTGCAAACATTTGTTTAGATCCATTCAACCCCCCCCCCACCATAATATAAGTAATTCCAAAGAATTATAATTAGTAAAAAAACTTTTTAACAAAAAATTAAACCGACCTCAAAAAGGAAACTAAAAAGCATAAAATAAATAAATATATTACATTTTGAGTCTTAATAAGTAATGTAAGTAACTAAGTTTGAGTCGGTGCAGAATGGGTGACTTTTGTTTTAATAATTTTTTTAAAGTAATTTAGTAATCGTTGACTTTTTGCACCGACTCAAAATTAGTTACTTACATTACTTATTAAGACTCAAAATGTAATATATTTATTTATTTTATGCTTTTTAGTTTCCTTTTTGAGGTCGGTTTAATTTTTTGTTAAAAAGTTTTTTATTTTTTAATTTTTAGTGATTAAAATCTACTAATAACTACCTTAATTAATTAATTTGCTCGATATAAAGTTTTTCTCCACCCCAACTTTCAACAGAATAGGTTGACAAGTAAAAAATCAATAAATGAAAAACAATCATTCCCTATTTTCTACCCTTACGGGTGCAATTTTCCCTTATTTTTTACCCTTACGAATGGAATTTTTTTGTGAAAATTAAATGGGACCACCATGGAGGTATACTCTATCGAATAAAAAAAAATTCATCAAAATCGGATCCTTTTTTTGAAGTCGGTTTAAAAAGGAAATATTAGGTCTGTTTGGTACCACAGTCCTAGTGCTACACTAACTACACTACTACAAATTGATTGGTGGTACAATTACCAACCCACTTTTTACACCAATCAATTTGTAGTAGTGTAGTTAGTGTAGCACTAGGACTGTGGTACCAAACAGACCTATTATCTATCATTATTATTGTATTTGCCGTACTCCCCCCGCTGAGAGCAATGTTTAGTTACGGATCTTTTTGAAGGCAATAATAGCTCATTTTCATACCAACAATTTATGTTGTAAAAATTTTGAACCAAGTAAAAATATGTTTTTTCGATTTCATTCCAAAATGTACGAATCCCAAAAAAATAACAAAACTGATGAAGTTATTAATAAATTTCTATTTTATTTTGGAATTTTGACAGTAAATTTAAATTTTGGCGCCACGCAAAGAATTGTTTGCGGTTTTGGGCGTTTTTTTAGTTAAATTTGGCGCCACAGATTTCTAAAATCTACAGTCACTAGATAGATCTATCTAGTGATAGATAGATAGATAGATCTAGATAGATCTATCTAGTGACTGTACTAAAATCTGACAACACTGTCCTGAACACGAATCACTAAAAATTTTTGGGCGGAAACTATTTATAAGCCCGTAAAATTTTTTTGAAAATTATGGTTATCAATAGTAAATGTGCAGGAAAAATGGCTTAAAGCGCTCGAGCGTAGCGAGAAGTGCTTTAAGTCAATTTTTCCTTGCACAACCACCTTGCTTTTAAAATCCACCCAAACGAGTTTCACCCCTCAAAGATCCACCATTTTCCTTAATTCACGGGCCTAAGGGTATTTTTTTAAATTAGTGTAGTTTTTGCAAAAATGGCCTGAAGCGTAGCGAAGCGTAGGCTAGCGCAAAGTCAATTTTTGTAAAAACCACCACGGCACGAGGAGGATCCACGCAAAAACAAAAAAAAAAAATTTCCGCGGAAAATTTTTGCTTTTTTCCGAAACATTTTAACCCCCCCTCCTCCCATCAAAAAATTTCAATTCCAGGCTATGACCATAAACTAGAATCATACCAAAGTTCTTAAATGCACAAAGAGCAGTTCGAAACATTGATTCTAAAAAAAAAGGGGCCCGCTGTGGGTCTTGCCCCAGGACCTGTGGTGCTAGCTTGCTACGTTACTGCCCGAAGTAAAATATTTTTACACTATTTGTCACTTTTTTTCAAAATTTCTATACACTTTTCTTTACTTTTTTTGAAAATTTACACACTTTTTTCACTCACTTCTTACTTAGAACTCTGTGGCAACTCTGCGTGTGTTATTCGCGTTCAGTAGTCACTACCATATTATGCCAGTGGTTTTCAAACTACTATAAATTTGAACTGTTTATTTGGCGCCAGATTCAAAATGAAAACAATTCATGTACTTGTATAATAATTTATTTCATAACTAGGGGGGCTTTGCCCCCCTGGCCGCTGTTGCGGCCCAACCCCCCGGGCCGCTTCGCGGCCCTAATAGCACATAAACGAAATAACTTTGAGTTGTAAAACTTCTTTTCATACAACATTTTTTTCCGATGATTAATATATCTCAACGGATGAACGGATTAACGTTTAAACGGATTATAACGTCATACAGCTGGAAAATTTAAAATAAATGTTATCGATTACTATTAGGTATTTTTTTGTTTTTTGAAAACGTTTTGCAATTTTACTATTGGTTAAAGGGAAAGAACCAATCACAATCTTCCAAAACGTTGCATATTTTGTCTTATCTTTTTACAAAATTAATTTTTCCAAAATATTGCACTGTTATATCGGCGTTTTTGCGTCATATCTCCGGCATCATGAGGTATTATTATTATTTGAGAATTATTAGCAATTTGAGCTACTGTCTGATTTTCGCTTTTTATGCATTCATTCAAAGGTTCCTTTGATTTTTTTGCTGGCGGATTTGATTTTGATAGTTCTTGTTGCTGCTGTTGTCTTTCCCTGAGTTTCTTGACACGTTCTGCTGATGTTTTAGAAGATAAAAGCTCGTAATTTGTTGATGGGAACGACGGCTACGGCCGATCAACGTCTCAAGTACTAAACAGATGAAATTGCCTGAGATGTTGATCAGTTGATCAGTTTATCAGTTTATACCATGGTATAAAGGTTGCGACAGTAAAAATAATTTTATATCTTATATAGTATAAGCATTTCGGTTTCATAAAAATGTTACAAAAAAACGTTACATAAAAACGTTACATAAAAACGTTACATAAAAACGTTACATATTGAGCCCTTATCTTTTTATAATATAGGGTAGATTATTATAAAAATTTATTAAACGTTTTTAATTGTCTTAACAAAAGTAAGAGCGGCAAAAATAAGGTGTAACAAAAGAAACCGAAAGAACAAAAATGCCCACAGAAATAAAAGAAGAAGATTAAACAAAGAAGATAAAGATGGAGATAAAAGCGAAAACGAAGATGAAAGCGAGAGCGGAAACGAAAACGAAGAACCGCACACACGAGATGAGGAACACCGTGACCTCTCTACTAGATATCGGGAAATGATGAGGGAAGAGAAAGAAAAGAATTGGCAGAGGTTTGTCAAGGAGAACGGGAACGAAGAACCGTGGGGGACCACGTATAAAATCATAAGGGAAAAGAAGAAGAAACTAGCCCTGACAGACATAGAGTATAAGGAAGGGGGAAAGGTCCTACGAGCAGTTACGTGGGAGCAGAGCGTGAAAATTCTGCTCGACCACTTTTTCAAAGAAGGAGAGCCAGTGAGAGAAGCACCGGGGGGAAATAGGGTCCCAGAGGAGATAAGAGTTGAAGAAATAGAGAAGGCCTTTCATCAGATCAAGAATAATAAAGCACCGGGGGTAGATGGGATGCTGCCAGAGATTGCGAAGCAAGTATGGAAAGCAATCCCGGATCATATACATGCACTCTTCAACAAGTGCATGATGACGGGTTGCTTCCCAAAGAAATGGAAAGAGGCCATTTTGGTCATCATCCTGAAGTCGCCTACTAAACCGAAATCGCAAGCCACTTCGTATCGGCCCATCAGCCTTCTTCCAGTCATGGGGAAGGCTCTGGAACGCATACTTGTGGACAGATTGAACGAACAAGTAGGTGAACTGCTTGATGATGCACAATATGGCTTCGTTAAGGAACGCAGTACGGAAGACGCATGGCAGCACGTAAAGGCCGTCGTTCTAAATTCAGATTTCAAATACGTCATCGGCATCTTCATAGACTTCAAGGGCGCGTTCGACGGCCTCCTTTGGAGTCAAATCGCTCGAAAACTAATAGACCTTGATTGCCCAGAAATTTTAATCTGGTTAAACTACTTCAAAGAGCGTACAGTCAGGGTTTCAGGGTCTTTAATGTCAATTTTCAAAAATGTCCTCAGAGGATGCCCACAAGGATCCATCGTCGGACCCTATGTGTGGAATCTCATGATGGACGAGCTGCTCGTGCAGCTCAGAAACCTGGGCTTCAAGGTCATCGCTTACGCCGATGACATTTTAATTTTAATAGAAGCGAACGCGCGGTTATCGCTAGAGACTTTGGCCCATCAGGCACTCAATTTAGTATATCTTTGGGGAGTAAGGATGGGGGTGGAATTGTCGAAGGACAAAACGGTGAGTATGATGATGAAAGGTAGTTTTGCAACAAGTAGGGACCCTATCATTAAGGTAAACGGCGACACCATCAAGCACGTGACCGATACGAAATATCTGGGTATTGTGGTTGGTTCTAGACTTTGTTTCACAAAGCATCTAAACGAAATAAAACATAAAGTGGGCGGTATCATGGGAGGTCTAAGAAGAGTGCTGAAGAAAGAATGGGGACTGAACAAGACCTCTCTGAATGTAATATATGAAGGGCTAATCGTCGCGAGTATGGCATACGGTGCAAGTGTCTGGGGACAGGACATGTACAAGAGCACGTATGCCATCAAACTCATCCAAGCCCAAAGAACGGTCCTGATGGCTTCTGGGCACTTCACGAGAACAACATCCACAGAAGCCATGCAGGTCATTATGGGAAAAATGCCATGGGACTTGGTGGCGATAGAGAGGAAGGAATGGTACGACAAGAAGAAAGGCATTCCCCCCGGAGAGAACGATCAGACGACGGTGGCAGAGAGAACGCTTACAAAAGGAAGGTTCAAGAAAGTTCTGAGAGAACGACTGATGCGGAAGTGGCAGGAAAGGTGGACCGAGTCCACAAAAGGGGTAGTCACCAGACAACTCCTGCCCAGCGTTAACTTCGTGTTGGACAAACCATGGTTCACACCTAGTATGTATCTCAGCTTTCTACTGACGGGACACGGTAGTTTTAACTTCAAGCTCTACAATTTCAACATCTCCACAACCATGGAATGTGCATGCGGTCTCATCGAAACCTGGGAGCACATTTTCTTTCAATGTCCCAACTACCGTCACTCCCGAGAACATCTAGGTCCCAATCCGGACATTCCCCGAATCCAAGAACTTCTAACCACAGAAGATGGATTCCAAAAACTCGAGATTTTTGCAAATGAAGCCTTTGAAATTCGAAATAAAAGAAACGCCCTCAGCTAGTCTCCCTCCCTCCGTTTCTCTACTTTACTTTACTTTTCTTTTCTCCTCTCTTACATTTCTTCTGTTTTCCCCCTACTGGTGACTAACCCCCCCCCTCCGACATACCGTTCTATAGTCATTTTTACTTACATTAGTATTTATCTATTTAAACAAATTTAATTTATTTATTCATTTACTTTTACCTATCTTTATTTACACATAGTCTATTTATATATCGTTAACTACTTACAGAGTCTATTTTATCTATTTATTTATTTATTTATTTATCTCATCTTATCTATTGATTTATGGCAAAATAATTCATTTTATTAGTAGTTATTCTGTCATCCTGTTAACTAGTTTTAGGAACACTAACCCCTCTCTCCACAGATGGTGAACAAAGGAAATCTGGGCCTGGCGGCTTAGTCCCAAAGACTAAGAGGCCAAGCTAAGAAGCCTGAGCTTGGCGGCCTGAACTTATGAACAGGAGGCGAAGAGCAGGAAGGAACGCTATCGGCTAAGCAACCGGTAAAGTTTCCCAAAAACTCTGGTCTGGGCAACACCCGAGCAACAAAGAATGCGGGGTACTTCGCCGGCCAACAGCTGGTAAGGTTCCTGGCATATAATAGCTTCAAGCAATGACTGCGTGTAAATGCAAGAGCAAGGAGAAATGACAACCAAACCTGGCCTCATCAAAGAGATGTTGTCGGGGTCATTAGTATTATTACAGGAACTCTGTCGGCTCTTTGCCGTGCAAAGTTCCCTGTACTGGTGAACGGAGGGAACGACAAGGTCCCCTCACAAAATACTTGTATTTTGCGACGGCGCGACCTTAGGACCCAAAGGGAACCTTCCAGGTGAACGAAGGGGATGTGGAAGTTTAACCCATGCAGTGACTGCACTACATGGAAGTAACCTCTCCCTCAACGGGAACCATGGTGATCGGAGGGGACGGAAAAGTTGGCACCGCGTAATACTTGTATTACGCGATGGGGTGACTTGGGACCCGAAGGGAACTTTTCTCTCTGGTGAACAGAGGGGGGTGAACCATTTCGATCTTTACAGTAGTAGCGCAGTATGGACTTGAAATCTCACTTCCCGACGGAAACCAAACGGATAACTAAGGAGTCACAATCTTAACCTGCCACAGGGAGACCTGGGCAGCGCGGAAGATTGCTGACCTCGGTGGACTCCGAAGCCTCGGCTTGAACTTTGAGATGGCAAGTAAATCTCTAAAGGGCGTTAACGGACGTCCCTGAATCAGCTAAACTCCACGATTTACGGGAGGATTCGAATAAAATAACCGTCTGCGGGAAGACGGGAGCCCGGGGTTAATTCTCGCGTAAGCTTGCTTAACCCCCCGTCTTTGTGAGCTTGCTCACTGAGGTGGATTCGCAGTGGCTGGTGGTTCTTGGGAAATGTAGCAACGATCAGTACTCGGCCTGTTTGTCGGGGAACCTTGACACCTACGAGTCCTTTCTCGGGTCTTGCAGCCCTCGAAGGGAATAGGGATGCTGGCTACCTCAGCGGCTTTTGGACGTAGTACCCAACGTCCCCGATAGCTCTCTAGGGGGAGGTTGCCGTATATATTGTCGTGTTCTGACGAACAACTCTTTAAATCCCGTAGCTGTTGAAGTCGGAGTTTTGCATAAACGAGACTCTCCCTCAGTAGTAGGTTCCAAAAATTATTTGCAAACTATCCACAATCAATAAAACAAAATTCTCAGGGATAAAATTATAATTTAATTTGACGATAATAGTATTCATAATTAAATAAATTAATAAATTGAGACGAAATTTTTGTAATTAAACTTTATCGACTCAATCGATAATTCCAAAAACATGAAGAATTATCCTACAAATTTACACATTTAAATTTTCAAAATCAGTATCTCCAATTTGTAGAATAATCAACGTCATATTATATTTTAAATAAAACATCTGTAATAAAAATTATACAAAAATTGAAAACTTGTTTTATATTCAAATATTGGCGCTTTTTAATTTTATAAAGAGTTGGTAGCATTAATACCTGATTGTCATATACCGGCGTCAACTGTTTGCATAAAAACCCGCACGAAAAAGTTGTGTACAAAAATTTTTAATTTCGCAGTTTAATAACACGATTTAATTATTAAAATAGTTCCACTAGTGTGTTTAAATTAATTAAGTGTAAATCCGATCACAAGTGCTTCTTGAAGTATGAATTTAACAACGTCAAATGTGATTAACCTCAAAAAATTCTGCAGCATCATAACAAATATCGAAGATAATAGTTGAAATAGTGTGAATAAACAATTTTAAATGGTATTTACCAAGATGATGGCTTGAATAATTGATGATTGGTTTTCAAATTTCTTGCATCTACGATTGACAAAATGGCGACCTCGTCAAGATTGGTAAGTAAATTTTCCAAGTCTTCAGAAATCATAATGAATTTCATAATATTCTTCTTTTGTAGCACACACAATTAAACAAATCTCTAGTTGCTCATAATCATCTTTAAATTAATTACAAATTTGTAATTTTCAAACATTCGAAGATAACACTTTGAAGTCGTTGAGTTCTAGACTCCACTCTTCCATTACTCTCGAGCAACTCACTATTTATCTCGTTTCCTGCACAAAGTTTTCTCAGGAAAATCGTGTCGCACTCTGGTTGGTTGGTTTTCCAGCGAAATTCAAATTTTTAGATGCCAAATTCAACATTTTGATGTCACTAAATTATAATTGCGAACTACACTTTTTGTTTAAAAACACTGCATCGATGCTCGTAGCTACCATTGTACCAACTCAATTTTTAAACGTAAGTTAACAATTTTAAAACAAATAAAAATTAAATTAGTCAAAAATTTTAACGTTTTCATGTTTGAAATGTTTAATTTTCAGGCTATATGGACTAATCTCCAAACCTAAAAATCTCGTCTCTGCACGTACTCATTGGCACATAATTGAAAAACAACAAGTAACTACCATTCGTCTAATTAAATTTTAGGAAATTTCACAATCGAAAACTTTAGCAAAATGAAATTTTAAATTGTGGATAATTTCGGAATTTTGAACCTATCATAATCCACGTCAATATATTAAGTTTACATATAGCAACTGAATCTAAAAGTTCTATCAAACTGTCTTACAAGTTGTAGGAATTATTTGATAAGTAAATGTGTAAATTTGTAGGACAATTCAGCATAATTTTTGATTATTCTATTGTATGGAATGAGATTTAATGAACAAACTACGTTTCATTTGTTTAATCAATTTCAAGTTGATAATTACATTCGTCTGATTAAATTGCTATTCATTCTCCGTACTGATTTGTTTTATTTAGTTGTGGAAATTTTCTAAATCTCTATTGAACTCACTCCTTGGGCAAGTCTTATATTGTAAGCTCCGATCAAAACAGCACGAGACTTAAAGAGTTGTTCGTTAGAACACGACAATATATTATACTAGGGGGGCTTTGCCCCCCTGGCCGCTGTCGCGGCCCAACCCCCCGGGCTGCTTCGCGGCCCTAATAGCACATAAACGAAATAACTTTGAGTTGTAAAACTTCGTTTCATACAACATTTTTTTCCGATGATTAATATATCTCAACGGATGAACGGATTAACGTTTAAACGGATTATAACGTCATACAGCTTGAAAATTTAAAATAAATGTTATCGATTACTATTAGGTATTTTTTTATTTTTTGAAAACGTTCTGCAATTTTACTATTGGTTAAAAGGAAAGAACCAATCACAATCTTCCAAAACGTTGCATAAAAACGTTGCATATTTTGTCTTATCTTTTTACAAAATTAATTTTTCCAAAATATTGCACTGCAATATCGGCGTTTTTGCATCATATCTCCGGCATCATGAGGTATTATTATTATTTGAGAATTATTGGCAATTTGAGCTACTGTCTGATTTTCGCTTTTTATGCATTCATTCAAAGGTTCCTTTGATTTTTTTGCTGGCGGATTTGATTTTGATAGTTCTTGTTGCTGCTGTTGTCTTTCCTTGAGTTCCTTGACACGTTGTGCTGATGTTTTAGAAGATAAAAGCTCGTAATTTGTTGATGGGAACGACGGCTGCGGCCGATCAACGTCTCAAGTACTAAACAGATCAAATTGCCTGAGATGTTGATCAGTTGATCAGTTTATCAGTTTATACAATGGTATAAAGGTTGAGACAGTAAAAATAATTTTATATCTTATATAGTATAAGCATTTCGGTTTCATAAAAATGTTACAAAAAAACGTTACATAAAAACGTTACATAAAAACGTTACATAAAAACGTTACATATTGAGCCCTTATCTTTTTATAATATAGGGTAGATATAGTATAAGCATTTCGGTTTCATAAAAATGTTACAAAAAAACGTTACATAAAAACGTTACATAAAAACGTTACATAAAAACGTTACATAAAAACGTTACATATTGAGCCCTTATCTTTTTATAATATAGGGTAGATATAGGGTAGATATCTTATATAGTATAAGCATTTCGGTTTCATAAAAATGTTACAAAAAAACGTTACATAAAAACGTTACATAAAAACGTTACATAAAAACGTTACATAAAAACGTTACATATTGAGCCCTTATCTTTTTATAATATAGGGTAGATAAGTACCCTAGTTGAACCTTACTTGGTATACATCTTGATCCCAGGGGAAGTAATTTTAAATTGGTAAAAAATTGGATCATTTAATTAATACAGCTGGCTCAACCATGGACGGGCGTCCCATCAAGGTTGAAAACTTGATTAGTGTGCAACTCGATCCCAAGAAAGGTGATTTTAAGTTTGTATGATTAACGACAAATAAATGGAATAAATGGAACAAACATGAACTCTCTCCTGGCAGTCGGACTACGTGTTAAGAGCAACGACTTATTATTATTACTTACTTACTTCCGATGGCCGAATAGCTCTTTTAGAGCTTTAGCCTCCTCAATAATGCCTTTCCAATTGCTGCGATTAACAATAATAAATTTGTTTGGTATCGCAGTCTTAGTGCTACACTAACTTCAAATTTATTGGTGTAAAATCATCAACCCACTATTTACACCAATCAATTTTTGCAATTTTTTACACTAACTTACTCGGAGTAATTCGGTGTAGCATGCCAAAACAAACTAATATATTCAAATTCGGACATCTTTTCTTTATCAACAAAAAATCAACGACCAATCAGATCGCGTTGTGTATTTTAAAAAAATGACACGCTGCTACTGCTGCTACTCCTCCAGCGTGTCATTTTTTTTTCGAACACACAGCGCACTTTGATTGGTCGTTGTCGTCGGTCGTGCCAACTTAAAATTACTTTACCACTCCATCTAGAAATATATTGTCGTATAACAAAACAATTAGACGATATGAATAATAATTTTTATTTTGTTTAATTTGAAAAATTTTAAGTTTTGAAAAGGAAATTATTTTATTTTGTTAGCGCAATTTTTTTTATTATTTCGACTTCTGTTGTTAAGAAGTCAACATAACACTTTTGTTTTTTTTTATGAGGCGCTTGTGCCTGTTTTTGGGATTTGAACAGCTAACGTTTCCAATTAGAGGAAATTTGAATATTAATTTGTTAGATTTGTAAAGTTAGGGATTTGAAAAGTGTAAGTTGGCATCGGCGGTTACCTGATGGAAATAAAATAAAAAGTGGAAATTTTTGATTTTGAAAGTTTGGCGGAAGACCGGAAATAAATGAAGGAAGATTATCTGGTGTGGGACGTCAAGTATGATAGACGTCGATTTTTGAGAGTTTTTCCAGAGCGTTTTTGAAATGTCTAGTTTGGACCAATTTTCACATATTATTATTTGGTATAATCTTACACATTGGTATTGATCAAGTGTGTGAGGAGTTTTGTAATTTCTGGAAGGCTGGAGAATTGTTTTTTTTTGCGTTTCCCGTATAACGTGTTGGAGATTAAGAGAAAATTTTCACTATCTTACATCGTGACATTTATTTGGATATTTTTATTTGGATATTAAGAATTTAAAGGCAGTATTACTTCACAAGATTGGATGAAGACATCTAAGAAAAAAACGGTACCCAACGTTTTTTTTTTATAGTTGTAAAATTTATTTCCACAACATGTTTGTAATCAGTAGGTTATTTTAAATTTAAAAGTATCTGCTTACAGACACGTTAAGTGAATCGTTTGCTTTGAATTGCATTTCTTTGGTTCAAACCAAATAACCAAAGTGTTATATGATTTATTTTTTTATCTGCGAAAAATTTTTTCCTTTTCTAATTATAATATTAAACTTTGTGTTAGAATATTCATATCGTTTTTTTTTTACTTTAAGAATTTTTTTTGACGAATAAAAGGCTGGCCGGAGCAACAAAGTTTGTGCTCTTCTATTTGCATGTAGATTTTTCCCCCCTAATTTTTGATTTGTTTTTTTTTCTAATAATTTTAAAAAAAACAGCAGTAGGAGAGTACAATATATAACCCTTTCTGAATGGAGTACTAAGGTGATTTTAAGTTGGTACGACCAACGACAACAAATCAGAGTGCGTTGTGTGTCCTAAAAAAATGACACGCTAGAGCAGCAGCGTGCTGGTCTTTTATATTTTTTCTCTCTCTCGCACTCATTGGCTGATGAGAGAGAGTGCGAGAGAGAAAGCGATATTTTGGACCCAAAATGGCCGGACGTTGCGGTACTGTATCTATCTAGTGACTGTAATACAAATGTATTCACAAATGTATTTAAACTAAATTAAAATTTTTAATAAGTCAGTTAAAAATGTCAGTGTAAAAACTTCAAATTTGCTTAATTTCGTTTTCGCGATTTTCTTCAGTTTTTTTGCTATCAACGCAGAAATATGGTTTGCAGATGTGTACTTAAAAATCGTAACTATCACTCGGGTGGAAGTGTGCGAATAATAATATAAGTTGTGTTTTTGTAAATTTTCAATAATTTTTATTAATAATAACTTATAAAATTTTAAATGATAACTATAGTTGTTTTTCTAGTACATTACTCAGAAATTTTGTAATGATTAGTGGAAACTTTCGTAACTATAATTGTTTTTTAAAAATTATGTACGGAAAATTTGAATCCCCGCCGATTTTATTGCACGATAGCAGCGCTGTTTGTGCGCTTGGTGACCCTGGTTTGAACTAGTACTTTGGAACAAAAATAGGTGGGGAGTCGAGCATCTATTACTACTCTTTTATCTATGCCAAATACTATAAATTATAATACGTACAACTCAGCCGAGAATTCGTAGCCCAGCACACTAGCGCCAACTATCTGTAGGAGTTTCAACCAAATCATTTTGACAGTAGATTTCGTGCTTGTCGTACCTCGTACAAAGTGCAATGTAAATGTTGTTGAAATAAATTAATATTTGATAGAAAAAGAATGCTTGTCACATATATCCTGAATTAAATATTTAAGTGAATTTTTATCAATATGTCCGGAACTACCGTTAGCGGAGAAAAATTCCGAAATGTATGTATTGGGTTGGGTCTGCAGCAGACTGCCGCATGAAGATTGCAGAAATGCCTTATGCGACTTGAACAATAATTTTGATATTTTAAATACTTTTATAGAACTGGTGTTGATACATGTAAATGCTAAATAACCAATAGAAAGAGCTTATTGGTAGCTATTGAATGTTTTTCATTGGTTAGTTACCATTTACATGAAAATTTTAAGTAAAATTATCCAGCGTGTTATACGGGCTTTAGCTTTAGTACTAACTCATGCAAACAGATAGCGCACTTTTTCGTGCTACGAAAATTCTATTGTTATATAGGGTTGCCAACTATTTTTGAGGAAAATAAAGTAACTTATCTTTGAAAGACGAAAAAATAAATTATTTGTAAGAAAAATAAAGTATTTTTTAAAATAAAAGTTTTAGTATATTGTACGTCCACTACAGTACCAACATAACGTCAAAAAATAAATTTTAAATTTTTTAATTTTTGAAAATTTTTTTAAATTTATAGTGCTACACTAACTACACTACTACAAATTGATTGGTGTAAAAAGTAGGTTGGTAATTGTACCACCAATCAAATTGTAGTAGTGTAGTTAGTGTAGCACTAGGACTGTAGTACCAAACAGACCTATTTGGTAGCTCCTAATGGTAGTAGTCAACTCCACACACACTCACAGTCACAGACAGGTAGGTAACAAGGTAACATTTCATGGCATCTGCGGAGCAGATGCGGGCGCAGCCCGCTTATCTCCTTCATCTAGTATATGAAACTAGCATTGGGAATTTTTTAACAAGGATTTCAAACCCGAGGAGAGGCCTAGAGCCGAGTCTTGACTTTGGGCGTTAAGGTAAGCACAGCGAGGCCGAGGCGACGCGAGAGTGCTTACCTTGGGCTTAATACCACGCGCAACGAGCACCAGCAACACCGTTACCATATTTATTTAAATATATAAAAATATACAAACAAGTTACTAACAACAAATTACAGATCTAGTAAAGGTGCTGAAAGAAAAATTAAACAACATTAAACAACAAACAAAGTAAACAAAAAGCAAGAGATATCTTGACTAGGAAAACAAGTGTTTGGTAGGCAAGCACGTCGCAGTCTCATTGAAAAATGGAGTCCGAGTCAGAGTCGGAGTCGAAAAGAGGGGGGACGGGAATTTGTCCCGAAGGTCCTGGGAGAGAGGGATTGACCAGAGTGGCGGCCTTTGGCGAGATAATGTCTCTTGGTCTGGGAGTCTTAGGGAAAAGCTTGGCATCGTATGTACCAAGCGACTGGATTAGGGGGTTTGGGCAATCGGGACACTTTTTGTATAAGTTGTTGGTAAGATCCTGTATGTGTTCGCGAAGGGGTTTGATGCCGGATGCGGCCTGCAGTTGCCTATTCGTGACAAACCATGGGGCCCCCATGGCTTGTCTGATACAGGCATTCTGCATTGCATCGAGCTTCTTCATCTGGTTGCTCGATGCAAAGCCCCATGCGGGGACGGCGTAAGTGAGGACTGGCCGTATAATGGCCTTATATATCGTGACTTTATCTTTTGGGGGTAATTTGCTGTTTTTACCGATCAGCGGGGCAAGGTTACTTTTAAGAGGGGCATTTTTTTCAGGGCTCTTTTAATTTAATCAACAGATGGCGCCCACTTAAATATTTTTATAAAATAAGAGGAATTTGCTATATTTAAAATATAGCAAATTCGTTGAGATAATACTATTCTATAATCAATATTCTTGATCTTAAGCTATTTTGAGTTCGTAATATTTACTAATAAAAACACGATTCATAATTAAAGTTTAATTATCTTTTTTTGTAAGTGAGTGTGTTTTGACATACTCAATACGAACTCAAAAAAGCTTAAGACCAAGAATATTGTTTATAAAGTAGTTTTATCTCAACGAATTTGCTATATTTTAAATATAACAAATTTCTCTTATTTTATAAAAATATTTAAGTAGGCGCCATCTGTTGATTAAATTAAAAAGGCCCTGAAAAAAATGCCCCTCTTAAGGGCTCTGGCTTTGACAACGCAAGATTTGATGTGCTTTGTAAGCGACAGTCTGCTGTCAAGGGTAACCCCGAGATATCTGACAGAGTCTTTCCAAGGGATCGACTCGCCAAACATCTCGAGTTTGTCTGGGGGGGTGGCGCTTTCTATCGAACATGATTACCTCGCTCTTTCCCGGGTTGACTACAAGTCTCCACTTGTAGTACCAGGGTTGGAGGAGCTTCAGCGAATCACGTGCGATAGTGATATTTCGGTTTCGCCTCGGGTGGGTCGAGACGATGGCTATGTCGTCTGCGAAGCAGGACAACATAGCGTTTTCGGGTACTGGGATGTCGTGCGTATATATATTGAAGAGAAGGGGGGAAAGAATAGAGCCTTGCGGCACCCCTGCTAATATTGCTCGAGTTGACGAAAAATATGAGCCGATCTTGACTCGGAAGGTTCTGGCACAGAGGTAGGATGCAATAAGCCTTACAAGGCTTGAATTAATTCCCGCCATGTAAAGCTTATACAGCAAACCTATGTGCCAGACTTTGTCGAAGGCCTTGGCAATGTCCAGAAGGATAGCCAAGGCCCTGTGGCCTCTAGTGAAGCCTTCGGTAATTTTTTCTGTCACGCGCAGAATCTGATGCGTGGTCGAGTGCCCCTTTCGAAAGCCGAATTGTTCGTTGAGTAAGATGTCGAGGTCATCAACTTCGTTCTGAAGACGGGAGAGTATAATCTTTTCCACTATCTTTCCGATTGAGGAAAGTAGTGAAATGGGTCGGTAGTTTTGGGGGTTGGACGAGCACTTACCCGGCTTTGGTATGAGGATGACATCGGCCAACTTCCACCTGCCGGGAAAGTGCTTAAGTCTGAGGATTGCGTTTGTAATGGTCGTAAGGGCTGAAATGGCCTTTTTAGGGAGGTTTTTCAGCGCGGCATTTGATATGCTATCCGGGCCTGGAGCTCTTCTACTATTGGTGCCTTTTATGGCTTCCTTTATTTCGAAGGAAGATGCGGGCTGGATGGGGATGAGGTCTTTTTGGGCAAATTTTTGTTTGACCGTCGCGTTTATGGTATTTATATGCTTTAAGAGCTTACGGTCTGAAGTGTTGACCGTGTTGGGGGAAAATTGTTCCTGAAGTGAATCAGCGAACAATTCGGCTTTGTCAAGGGGAAAGTAGGCGTGCGTTTTATCGGGTTTAATTAGGGTAGGGATGGAAGGACGAACGCCCTTGAGGGATTTCACCATTGCCCAGGCTGATCGGTTTTGGAAAGATAGGGACTCGATTTTGTCTTTCCATTTCTGGTTTGCGTAGTCCTGGAGTCCGGATTTGAGAAGGGCCCGGAGCTCCGACGCCTTTTTAATGTCATCGGGGTGCCAGGTCCGTTTTGCAACCTTATGGGCATGTCGTTTTTCCTGGATTAGTTGCAGGAGGTGCTGAGGGAGAGTGGGTCGAGAGAGCGGTATTTGCGCAGTTTTGGTGGCATAGTTCAGGGAGGTGGAAATATCTGTCTCTAGTTTGTGGACGTTGACAGACAGGATATTACCAAAGACTTTATACATAAAGTACTAGTTGGAAAGCCCGTCCACGGACGGGTAGCTAGCTGGTGGATTTCTATTTTAGAGGTATTAATTAAAAAAAAATAGTTTTCAAACACCAACACTAACCTAAGCTCAACCGTTCAATTTGTCTTTTAACATTCTTCATTAAAAGAAATAAATCCCTAATACTCACAATTTTAATTGTTCACGTTCAAACGTTCTTAAGTTCAAAAATAATGATTATATAGCTGATTCAATCGCGGACGGGCGTCTCACCAACGTTGGAAATTTGTTTGGTGTGGAACTCGATCGCAGGGGAATTGATTTTAAGTTGCTAAAAGTCAACGACGACAACAACCAATCACAGTGCGTTGTGTGCCTTAAAAAAATGACATGCTGAAGAAGAAGGAGGTAGAGGAGTAGCGTGTGTTGGCCGTTTAGTATTGTGAAATACATTTATTGAAAATGTAAAAGTTTAATATTAAATTTTCTGGATGGATAAAAGTTGAAATTTACTTGGTGTGCAGCTCGATTCCAGGGGAGGTGATTTTAAATTGGAAAAAAATTAGATCATTTAATTAATATAGGGTAATATAGACGGGCGTCTCATCAAGGTTGAAAACTTGATTGGTGTGCAACTCGATCCCAGGGGAGGTGGTTTTAAGCTGGCAAGATTAACGACAACTACCAATCAGAGCGCATTGTGTGTTTTAAAAAAATGACACGCTGCTACTGCTGCTACTCCTCAAACGCGTTATTTTTTTTGGACACACAGCGCACTCTGATTGGTCGTTGTAGTCGGTCATACCAACTTAAAGTTACTTTACCACTCCATATAGAAATATATATAACCTTTTTTGATTGGAGTACTAAGGTAATTATAATTAGTAATTATAATAAATAAGGTAAAATAATTAGAGACGGTCGGAGAGCAATGGTCAAGCGAGTTGACTACGAACGCTCAATACCCGGTTCGAATCCGGGTAAATAACAACTTCTGGCCGTCTCGTTTGGTCCTCCAGGTTGGGGGTTCTACCGACGGGCTGGCTCCTCGTCGTAGGTAAAAAATGTAAAATGCTAAAAAAACCAAGCGCCAATTCGCAAGGTTGGTAGTTAGGTATCGGACAACGTCGCAAGACGTTTAAAACCGACTATATATATTGTACTCTCCTACTGCTGTTTTCAAAAATTAATAAAAAATCAAAAATTATTGGGGAAAATTACCAGCAATTAGAAAGAGCACAAACTTTATTGCTCCGGCCAGCCCTTTAGTTTTTCCAACAAAATTTATAAAGAAAAAAAAAACGATATGAATGTTTTAACACAAGTTTTAATCTTATAATCAAAAAAGGAAAAAATTTTTCGCAGATAAAAATTAAATCATATCACACTTTGGTTATTTGGTTTGAACTAAGGAAATACAATTCAAAGCCAACAATTCACTTAACATGCCTGTAACCAGATACTATTACATTCAAAAATCACCTACTGGTCACAAATACCTTTTGCGGAAAAATATAATGAACAATAAAAAAAAACGTTGGGTACCTTTTTTAATCTTCTTATCTTGTTGGATCAACATGGAAAACAGTTAAATCTCTACAATCCATTAATTTTTATCACCAAACAAAATGGTTGTCCCTGTACATCTACCTTTTGAATTAAAAAAATACCATTTAACTTCAATTGGATGAACTTGCTAATGCTGAAATTGATGTACCACAATCCATGCACAATGTGATTATTTCGATTTTTCACGATTTACCAAATTTGAACATCTGCTAGTATAAATTCCACAATTACCACGTTATAATGGCTCTCTAAGATTAATTCTTCCAGTTTTAAAAATTGTGTTTTACAACCTCACTTGGATTGTATTTAGTGATTCATTGCAAAATTAACACTAAATTGGATTCAAATTTAACATTTTGAAAAACTTTCAGGAACACTTCAAAAAGGACGTCCGTTCAACTTGACGTTCCACCAATCAAGATTCAGATATTTCCGGCTCTTCTGCCCAACTCCATAAAATTAAATTTTTCACTTTTTCTTACCAACTTAACATTTTAAAACTCCTATTCTTTACAAATTAATATTTAAAATTTTCCTTTAATTGGAATCGTTAATGTCAAAATATCGAACATCGGTTGAGCTAACATCGATGTTTAGAAAACATCGATGAACATCGCCCAGCACTAGTAGCAGGCAGTGTTGTCAGATTGGGCGATTTATCGCAAATTGGGCGACTTTTGTATATAAAAAAATAAACCGCAATTTGGGCGATTTCTGAAAAATGAAGTTGCGGTTTATTGCGATAAATAATAAACATTGGATCTAATTTTAGTGAATTGCCATTAGATTTTACACCTAAAGGAAAATTGAGTGACAAAGGGAGCGGCAAAGCTCCCTTCTCCCGCGAAAAAAATTTATAATAAAAGTTTGCTTTTTTAACACTAGAGGCTCTACCGTCGAGCTTTATCGCTAATTCTCCAATAAGAAAGCAAGTTTGACGTTAGCACCTCTAGCGTTAAAAAAGTGAACTTTATCTAAAAACTTTTAACTCTAGAGAACGCTAACGTCAGTTTTTTCGCTCCCCATAGGAACTTAATTTAGACAGTTAAAATATTCAGTACAGGCAAGATTTTGGTGGCAATATATCAAAAGATAGTTTGCACAATTGGCCAAAGGTTATCGACTGGCCAAGTGATGACGTCATTAATTGTGCAAACATCAGTTTGAATCTATTGAACCCCCCCCCATAGAATAAGTAATTCCAAAGAATTATAATTATTAAAAAAGAAATATTATCATTATTAGGTCTGTTTGGTACCACAGTCCTAGTGCTACACTAACTACACTTCTACAAATTGATTGGTGGTACAATTACCAACTCACTTTTTACACCAATCAATTTGTAGTAGTGTAGTTAGTGTAGCACTAGGACTGTGGTACCAAACAGACCTATTATCATTGTGTTCACCATACCCCCCCCCCCCCCCAGTATGACCAATGTTTAGTTACGGATTTTTTGACGGAAATAATAGTTCATTTTCATATCAACATCTATGTTGTGAAAATTTTGAACTTTGAAATTTTGAAAATCAAGTTATTAATATAATTTATTAATAATAAATTTCAATTTTATTTTGGATTTTTAACATCGAATTTAAATTTTGGCGCCACGTTTTGCGATTTTGTGCGATTTTTCAGTTAAAAGTTGGCGCCATAGATTTTTAAAATCTGACAACACTGGTAGTAGCAGTAGCAGCGTGTCATTTTTTTAAAACACATAACGCGCTCTGATTGGTAGTTGTCGTTAATCATGTCAGCTTAAAATCACCTCCCCTGGAATCAAGTTGCACACCAAGTAAATTTCAACTGGGATACTTATATATAAATTTTATCTCGGTAAATGCGAGGATTATCCATCCAGAAAATTTAATATTAAACTTTTACATTTTCAATAAATGTATTTCACAATAATAAACGGCCAACACACGCTACTCCTCTACCTCCTCCTCCTTCAGCGCGTCATTTTTTTAAGACACACAACGCACTCTGATTAGCTGTTGTCGTCGTTGGCTTTTAGCAACTTAAAATCAACTCCCCTGGGATCGAGTTCCACACCAAACAAATTTCCAACGTTGGTGAGAAGCCCGTCCGCGATTGAATCAGCTATATAATCATTATTTTTGAACTTAAGAACGTTTGAACGTAAACAATTAAAATTGTCAGTATTAGGGATTTATTTCTTTTAATGAAGAATGTTAAAAGACAAATCCATCGGTTGAGCTTAGGTTAGTGTTGGTGTTTAAAAACAATTTTTTTTTAAATTAATACCTCTAAAATAGAAATCCGCCGGCTAGCTACCCGTCCGTGGACGGGCTTTCCAACTAGTGTGATTATAAGTTATAAGTATTTGATAAAAGATTTTTAAAAGCAGGTGCATGTCCCCCCCCACCCCGCCCCTAATTCGAATTTTGACTCCAAAATAGTTTAAATCGTTTGTGCCTGTTTGTTCAAGTTTTATTTTTGTTTGTACCCAAATAGTTTTTGAGATATTCAAGAAAAACATTAAGGAAACTGATACGACTAAGTGGATTAACGAAATTCTGGGTAACACTTACAGGATCACGTTCAAAATGCTCTCTATCGTTTGTACTTTGTTTGTGCAAGATTCATTTTTGTTTGCACAAACAGGTACAAACGATGCACAAACGATTTAGACTATTTTAGAGTCAAAACTTGAAATGGGGGCTGGGGACATGCACATTTTAAAGGTTTTTTTTAATTTTAATTTTTTATTTAATTTTGTTTTACCATGAATATCAGTCCATGTATTTTTAGAGGTCCGTGATCTTGCGCCAATCTATGCGCACTGAAAAATTGTCTTTGGGATCTACCGTACAGTACATTTTTATTCTATACATTCTTTGATAATAATATAATATTTAAGTAACAGTAATAACTTTCACTGTTGACTTGAAATGCAATTATTGGATCTTTAATTAAAATTTTAAAAAACGAATATTTAAATTTCAAAGTTTTCTAAGTACGCCACTGGTTGTAGTTAGTTGTTGGTAATGTAGTGCACCGCAGTTGGTAACATTTTATTTTCTAATATATTGATGTCTAGATTGACGTCACAATCTGTGAGTAAGGCATTGAAATGCATTGTGTACTTAAAAGTGAATAAATTAAAATAACGTGGACATGCATCCATCAAGAATTTCGTAAATGGTTCCATCAAAGTGTGTTATGGAAACTAAAACAAATTATGAAATTTTGGTGTAAATGTGATTGAAAAATAATTCCAGATGTGGGTAAGTAATTTTTAAATAATTTAATATTTTATTAGTATTTCAAAATTTTATTCCAAAATTAAAAATTATTTTGTTATTGCAAAGATAAAGCAGAGCAAATATAAAAGAGTAATCTTTGTAATATCAAAAATGTGCTCTGTTCCGAAAGTGTTGATACCATTAAATTTAACCATTTAGCGCTTGAATTAACCCTTTTAAATTGTTTTTCATGAACTTTCTAATTAAAATGCATAGGCATATAAAATTTGAACTGTTTCTTAAAGCTTGCAAGATCCACAATTAACACGTGTTTGTAGGGTTAAGTTTTTTAATTCTGAGATCTACTATTCTATGATCCTGAAGTTCATTCGTGATCGGAAAATTAACGTTTTTGCTTTTTCATTGTGAGCATATTCTATTGCGTATGTTATATAACATTTTAATTCTTATTTATTTCTTCTTTTTTGCTCAAAATTTGACTTATATAAGGCCGATTTTATAATACTTTTAACTATTATCAATAAAAATATGCTTTTGCGGTTGGTAATCATTACATAAAATTATAATTTTATATATTTTTTATATATCAAATATAAACAAGATATTTTTAAAATCGATGCGAAATACGGTATGGAAAATTATACAATATGGCGGACAAAATCATATTGTTTATTATTGTAATGCTCTATGATACTTAACATTCTTCGTTTTATTTTGTGGTGCGTATATGAATATGTTTGTTGGTATGCTAACACGAGTACAGGTGACATTCAACTGGCCATGTAAAAAACATGAATTTTCAAAATTGATGCTAAAATTGGTGCTGTTACAAAGACGTTACTGGTTTATATTCCGCAACATAATTATTGATAATAACATAATAACAATAACAACATAATTAAAATATTCATTTGAATATTTTATTTTCAAATTATTTTCATTACAAAACTTACTTTTTCATACATATAAAGTTTTTTTAAATAATAAAATACGTACTATTTAATAAGAAATTATATAATTTCGATTATTTTAAAAAAATTTCTTTTAATTTTTATCACTATTCCAAGCATGCGCGTTGTTGACAGCTGTTAAATTTTGTTACCAAACTTAATCCTTTGTAGTTTGAATAAAAGTGCACGTACATGTATGAAAAATGCATTACTGTTTTTAATATATAATATATTTTCAACCTTTAATGTTTTATTTTCATATATTGGTTTAATTAATAATTTTCAATTTGAATTTAAATCGTATTTCTGGAACAGGAATTCAGCGATCCTAGCGGTAGAAGTGATGAACCCATACGGTTAAGAGCTCGCAAATTTTAAGCTTTCAGGTAGGGAGTTGCGGGTCCTATCTTTCTAAGTCCATGGACGGGAGTAAAGAATTAAGTAAAATATTAGTTAAAGGGGGGGGGGTATCTTCTACATTGAAGATATTTAACAATGGCGAATTGTTCAGATCAAATTGACTATTAAGTAAAGTACATTGGTATTTAAGTCTATTAATTTCCATAGCCTCCAAGAACTCTAATTTTTTACTTTTTGACTCGACGTGTAAAATTTTTTCACCAAGTTGCTTATGATTATTTTCCGTAAGATGTTTCGCGAAGGTGGATTTTCCGTCATTTAAACGATAAGATCTAGAATGTTCTTTGAAACGCGTTTGAAAAGTTCTGCCCGTTTGTCCAATATATTTTTTTGAACATTCACAAGTGAGTTCGTCTACTCCAGATTTTGATAAAGTGTCCGATTTAGATTTGGCGTTATTTATGAATTTGCTAAGTTTATTGTCCGTTTTGAAAGCGATGTTAAAATTATGTTTTTTTAAATATTCGACTATATTTTTTGAAGATTTTCTGAGATAGGTGATTAGTTTAAATTTTGTTTCGGTTTTTTTATAATTATAAGGATCGATAAAGTTAAGGATATTCTTTTTTAGTATTTGATTTAATAAATTGTCCATTAATTTTGTTTCGTAACCGTTGGAGACCGCGATGAACTTTATTCTGTCTAGTTCTTTTTGAAAATTAACTGGGCTAAGGGGGACTCTGGTGAGGCGGTTAATAAAAGCTCGGAAAAAAGCCATTTTTTGAGGGAATGGGTGCTCAGAGCTGTTATGAATAACAACACCGGCTTCAGTAGGTTTGTGATAAATATTAAATGCGTGACCGTTGTTTTCTTTAAAAATTGAAATATCTAGATAATTAATACTATTATTGGTTTCCATTTCTTTAGTAAATTTTATATTCGGGTGAAGATTATAAATAAAGTTGAACAAATGATCCAATTGTCATTTGTTCAACTTTATTAATAATTTTCACTTAAAATTTTCAATTTTCAGGAGAAAATAAATCCACCAGTTCCATCGTTTACTACTTTCATAATCGTATAGTAGGCATATTTTTGTTGCTCATTTAAAATGGGAACGTTACTTAGAACGGTTTTTTAATGCTTTGGAATCATATTGTGTTTTATGTCTCAACATAAATTTGATTAATTGAGTCGTGCATTGGTCGATTAGGCGTTGTCTTCGGCCATATGATCTTTATATTTGTTTCATAAATGTACGGTGTTGATGGGAAGCACGTAGACAAAATTATAGAAAACAATGTTCGTATTTGTTTAGCATTTGACGGAATTACAGCGTCTTTAGTCCCAATGAGTTTCATTTTCTAGCAATCCCCCCAAACGTTGACAAGATTCTCTGTATACACAGAGAAAAAATTGAAGTAATTTTTACTATAATTAAAGTGCAAATCAATCTCGCACCAATTTTGAAGTTAATTTTACTACAATTGAAGTAAATTTGACATTAATTGAAATAAAATTTACTTCAAAATTGGTGCGAGATTGATTTGGAATTCAATTTTTTCTCTGTGTATGTCGCATAATACACCATTAACAGTTCGCAGATGTAGGAATGATGTAAGGGTACGAACATTGACTAATAGTAAACGCAAATAAAAACACTCGTCTTGGCTTGGATGGAATACTTGTGGATAACCTGGAACTAGATGTCCTTGTTACCGTCGTTGAAATTGATTCCAGGTATAATAATTTTCTGAAGAAAACAGTGTTCTGGAAGTCATCATTCTGGCACATTTCAAAGAAGCTGATCAATGCTGTCGATGTTGTGAAGTACACTTTTTGATCATTTTCTAGGTGCATGTCGCTGCCCCCCCCACAAATTAAATTTTGGGCTAAAGCCGGTATCGGCTCGTACGATTTGCGTAAAATTCGTGTCATTTTGAACAGTGTATTGTCAGATGTTTTTAGAGAAGGCAGTCTGTCTTCCCATGTTTTGTGTTGTATGGCGTGGGTTGGGTATCCCTTGTTGTTCGTAGGGTGGGAGAAAGCGGAAGGAAAATGGCTTGCGGGGGGGGGGGGGGGTACGTTGTATTTGGAGTTTGGTTTCTTTGCCAGGGTGAGGTGGTTGAGAGGGGTGCCGGTACGTACCTTGGTGCGCTTGTCGTTTGGAGGCGGGTCTTCGCTTGCTTGCTTTCTTGGAGTTGTTGTAGTTTGCGAAGGTACACTACGCAGTTCACATTACCGTTTGTGTTGGGTTGCCGTTTGTGTTGGAGGCATGGCAGTTCCAATGTGCTTGCTTGGCGTTAAAATCGCCAGCGACTAAGACCTTCCCATCCAAACCTAAAAGCGCGTCTAAGTTGTGATGTGAAATAATATTTAGTGGTCTTATTATAGGCTACTACAAGTGTCGTATTATGTTGAAGTTTAATACCCAAGACATCCATACTATTACTTTGTGTGATGTGTAGTCGTTTGTGCGGTATGTCGTTTCTAACTATTGCAGCCTCACCTCCCGCTCTGTTACCCCATTTGTCTTGTCTGTGGACGGTGTATCCCAGGACCTTGAGGTATTTCTTTTTGGTAAATTTGGTTTCTCTAATTAAACAAATAGTATTCGTGTCAGTTTGAATAGTGTGTTGTTTGATATTTTTAGAGAGGACAGCCGGTCTTTGTATGTTGGTGCATTTTGTATAACGCACGCTTGTTTCTATAACTCATTTAACCCCCCCCCCCTCATCAGAGGGTTGATCGTTCACATCGCTCCGTATGCTAGTTGTTTTCTGTTCTTCCGTGTCCATGGTGACTCGTCTGTCAAGTCTTAGTTTTCGGAAGACTCTATGATTAGTACGCTTTCTGGCGAAGACTATTGTTTCAGTCTTGCCGGTGTTCAATCGAATCTTCCATTTGTCACAGTGTTTTTTAATAGCGTCAAGGTGAATTTGGGTTTGGTAATTGGCGACCGGTGCGCAGAATGAGTGCGCATAGATCGCCATGTCGTCTGCATACATTGCCAATTGTGTTTTGTCGGTTGATGGTGTGTCGTTGATGAAAATGTTGAAAAAGAGTATCTGTGCCAGTACGGAGCCTTGGGGTACTACATTTTTACACCAACCATCACCGTTACTCGTTCTTTGCTAAGTTTACCTTCAAAGCATTTTTCATTTTTTAAAGCCAACGTTTTGTTGGGCAAGCATTTAAAAAAAGTCCAGTTTCGTCGGCGTTAAAAATATCACTTTCATTATAATCGCGAATTATTCCAGGAAGAATATTTTTTGCCAATTTTCAATAGTCTCTACGTTCACAGCAGCACTTTCACCACAAATCGATTTTTCCACAATATTGTGCCTTTTTTTAAATTTGTCTAGCCATCCTACACTTGCCTGAAATTCTTGATGCCCTAATGCAGTTGCAAACTCAAGTGCCTTTTCCCGAATTATCGGTCCCGATAAAGGTAGAGGTTTTTCACGAACAACTGAAACCCATTTATGCATAGCATCATCAACATCTTGGAACACACAAAGCTTCAATCTTTTGCGTTTGTTGTCGATCACATTGTTTAAAATTGCGTCTCTGTGTTTTAAAATTGTTGAAAGAGTATTGGCTGGAATACCGAACCCTGCCGCAATTTCCTTTTTCTTTTTACCGCCCTTATCTACAGCGTTAATAACTTCCACTTTTTGTTCGAGTGACAAACAATTCAATTTTCTTTTTGCCATAGTGCTATAATCTCGTACTAATTAACTGACTCAAATAAACAAACTGTAAGATACTAATCACTAATTTCACAGCAAATAAAATTATGCAACTTCGTCACTTTACTGAAGATTTAAAACACATTACATGTATCATGTTACAAAAACTAGCACATTTGGGCTAGGCAATAAAGTGTTTAACAGGCATAATCGATGGGCATAATAGCCAAAGATTTATGGTTATTTTCAATTTTTTTCCATAAATTTTATTTAACAGATTGTTCTAAAAATTCAAGTAGCTGACGAAATTAAACTTCGAGATATAGAAATATTCGATTTATAGAAATTTGAGTTATGGAGATAAAATTACACGTAAAAATCCGACAAACCTATAGTTTTTCCAAAAAAATTCGATTTAGAGAATAATTCGTGTTTGGTACCACAGTCCTAGTGCTACACTAACTACACTACTACAAATTGATTGGCGGTACAATTACCAACCCACTTTTTACACCAATCAATTTGTAGTAGTGTAGTTAGTGTAGCACTAGGACTGTGGTACCAAACAGACCTATTATTCTCAGTATAGCTTACTCTTAATTTATACTTGCTTTGTAGAACTGGCCTTTAATGTAATTCTGAGTGTAAAGTATTTGGTGTAAACCAAACATTGTGGTTCGTAACGATTCGATAACGAACGATAACGACAAAGTTACAGAATAGAGGAGTTAGTTCTGTAGTTAATGATGTTTATAAGAAATCACCAAAAAATGAGATATAATTTAACCTATATCTTTGAAACGATTGATTCTACGTAAATAGGGACGTGTCCAAGGGAGGCGATGAGGTGAGTCTCTCCCTTCAATATTTTAAGAAGTTTGTAAAGAGTTGACAAAATTACTCAAAAGTTGGTTAAGTTGGCATTCTTTTATGTCCCAGTTTATACCCAATGTATTACTTACAAGAAGTTGGCAATTTTTAATTAATCCAGTTGGCAAATTGGGGATTGCTCTCCCCTGAGAAAAGTTGATTGGACACGTCCCTGTACGAAAAAAAGTCTGAAAGACTTTTGTGCAGAATTTTATAAACTACAAAGTTCGAGTTAGGGAAGTTTGACGGTAATTACTTTTTGCCAAAAGGCCACACTGTCTTCAGGTATATTACCATCAAATATTTGATCCCACTGAATATTTAATAACTGTCGATACTGAGTTTCGACATCACTCAATTTTCCATTCGATTTAAAATCTAAAGGTAATTCGTTGAAGCTAGGTCTGATGTGGTTTAAAATTATTTGAGGGCTAAGATTTTTTACTTTTGAAAAAATATTTAAATGTGATGGCATTCTTTTAATTAAGAGGGGCATTTTTTTCAGGGCCCTTTTAATTTAATTAACAGATGGCGCCTACTTAAATATTTTTATAAAATAAGAAGAATTTGCTATATTTAAAATATAGCAAATTCGTTGAGATAATACTATTCTAAAAACAATATTCTTGATCTTAAGCTATTTTGAGTTCGTATTGAGTATGTCAAAACACACTCACTTACAAAAAAAGATAATTAAACTTTAATTATGAATTGTGTTTTTATAAATAAATATTACGAACTCAAAATAGCTTAAGATCTAGAATATTGTTTATAGAATAGTATTATCTCAACGAATTTGCTATATTTTAAATATAGCAAATTCCTCTTATTTTATAAAAATATTTAAGTAGGCGCCATCTATTGATTAAATTAAAAAGGCCCTGAAAAAAATGCCCCCCTTAATTCTTGTATAAGGATTTTTAAAAATTCTTTACAAAAAAAAAATTGTGAACTTTCAGTTCAATTTCGAACTCATATCTGAAATCACAAATATTCGACGACAAATAGTTTTGATAATTGAAATAGATAATTGAATTATATTTTCTTTCTGAAAGTATGTATTTAAAACAAAAATTTGTTTTAATATAGGCCGAAGAAAAGTTAAAACAACCTTGTTTTCTTTGTTTTTGTATGTCTCACAGAGTAATCTCGCTGTATGGCATTTTTCTTTTGCAGCATGAATATTAAAAAACGTCTCTAATTCTAAATACTACGAAAGAATTTTTTCTACAGAACGATATCTTGATAACCACCGTGTAGCAGATAGCTGTGTAAATTTTGTAAAGTGACCACCAATATTTATGAGGTTATATATCTCTTTATAATTACTAAGTCGAAGCGCACTGTACTTAAACCAATTATAGGTTTCCTTAAGAAGAAAATCTATTTGATCAGAATATACTTCTGAAGCCTTTGATGTGCATAAATGTAAGCTGTGGCAAATACATTTTACCAACACCAAATGATTCAATCCAACATTTCTTTTTAGTAATGCATAAAGAGAATTATGTTCACCACACATATTTGAGGCACCATCAGTACCAACACCAATCAAATTTTTAATATTAATTTTGTTCGACAAAAGATAATCAGAAACTGCTTGAAATAAGTCCTGCGGTGTGGTTTTTGTAACATATATAAATGTAAGGAACTGCAACTTAATATTGTTTTTTCTTACTGAGTAATACTTAATATTGATACATAACAATTTTTCAGTGCTTACGTCTGTAGATTCATCTACTATTATCGAAAAAGGTGAATTACCCAAATCCTTAATTAATTCTTCTAATAATGAAGGAGCGATAACATTTCTAATTATTGCTGCACATTTTGTTTTATGCAGCTGGAAAGTGTCGTGGTTCGCTGCAGAAGTTGATGCTGAAGATCCATCCTTCTGGGAAAACTTATTTAAAATGCCCGACAAATGATCGATGCTCCTTATTGATGAATGGCTTCAATTTAAACCAATAGAAAACTTAAAATAAAATTTTAACTGTACTGATTGGTTTAAATTGGAGCTTAATCCATGGTCAAGAATGATCCTCTTTTATACAACAGGCCCTTAGTAGCTGGTCCTTTCTAAGTCCATGATATCGGTCTTAGAACGGTTTTGTATAACGCACGCTTGTTTTCATAAGTCATTTGATCCCCCCTCATCAGAGGGTAGATTTTGCGCATGACGCCGTATGCAAGTTGAGGTCGGTTTTTCAAATGTTTGTCAAAATTGAGTCTGGAGTCCATGGTGACACCTAAGTAGCGTACGTCAGTCTTAGGTGTGATTGTCTGTCTTTTAGTTTTAGTTTTCGGAAGGCTCGATGATTAGTACGCTTTCTGGCGAAGACTATCGTCTCTGCCTTACCGGCGTTCAATCGAATCTTCCATTTGTCACAGTGTTTTTTAATCATGTCAAGGGGAATTTGCGTTTGGTAATTGGCGACCTTCTTCTTAAAGTGCCTTCTAATTGCCTTTTACGATTTCACTTACAAAAATTAAATTTTTTGATACATTTATAAATTTAGTAACTAAAATTTTTAAAATTATCGACGCATGTTGCTTGGAGCAAATGTAGACTAGGTAATCAACAAGTTAAAAAAAAAGTTAAAAAAAAAGTAATTCAAAAAAAATTTCGGGGAAAAAATTAGATGGGAAAAGGGGAAGACTGGAATAAGTTTGACACCTCTGTACACGTAAAATAAAGAATCTCAGAAATTCATTCATGCGCGTCAGCAGTGGCGTAACTACCGGTGTGCAAAAGCATACCGTCCGTGAACTCCTGGGGGCTCTTGTACATATTATGTCCCCAAACACTTGCACCGTATGCCATGTTCGCGATGATTAGTCCTTCATTAATTATATTTAGGGAAGTCTTGTTTAATCCCCATTCTTTCTTTAGTACCCTTCTCAGACCGCCCATGATAGAACCCACCTTATGCCTTATTTCATTTAGGTGTTTTGTAAAACAGAGTCTCGAGCCCACAATGATTCCGAGATATTTTGTGTCAGTAACATGTTTGATAATAGCGCCGTTTACCGTGATAATTGGATCCCTGCTTGTTGCAAAATTGCCTTTCATCATGCTCACCGTTTTGTCTTTTGATAATTCCACCCCCATTCTCAGTCCCCAAAGGTATACTAAGTTGAGTGCCTGATGGGCCAAAGTTTCTAGCGATAACCGCGTGTTTGCTTCTATTAGAATTAAAATGTCATTGACGTAGGCGATGACTTTGAAGCCCAGGTTTCTCATATAAGGCCCGACGATGGATCCTTGTGGGCATCCTCTGAGGACATCTTTGAAAATTGACTTAAGTGACCCGGAAACCCTAACTGTACGCTCTTTGAAATAATCCAACCAAATTAAAAGTTCAGGGCAATCAAGGTCTATTAGTTTTTGAGCAATTTGATTCCAAAGGAGGCCGTCGAACGCGCCTTTAAAGTCTATGAAAATGCGTCTTTGGTACTGCGTTTAGTTCACCTACTTGTTCGTTCAATCTGTCCACAAGTATGCGTTCCAAGACCTTCCCCATGACTGGGAGAAGGCTGATGATGATCCGGAATTGCTTTCCATCCTTCCTTCGCAATTTCTGGCAATATCCCATCCACCCCCGGTGCTTTGTTCTTTATTTGATGAAAGGCCTTCTCAATTTCTTCAACGCTTATCTCATTTGGGACCTTGGTTCCTCCCGGTGCTTCCATCACTGGCTCCCCTTCTTGAAAGAAGTGGTCGAGCAGAATTCCGACACTTTGCTCTCACGTTACTGCTCGCAGGACTTTTTCTCCGTCCCTGTACTCGATGTCGGCTAGAATTAGCTTTTTCTTCTTTTCTCTTATAATTTTGTAGGTAGTGCCCCATGGTTCTTCGTTTCAATTTTCTTTGACAAAGTCCTGCCAGTCCTTTTCTTTTGCTTGATTTATCATTTCCCGAAATCTTGTTGAGAGTTCGCCGTATTCTTCATTTAGTGTGGAAGTTTCTTCATTTTCGTTTTCATCTTCGTCATTTTCGTCATTTCTTCTTCTTTTGTTCTTGTTCTTATTGTTTCTTTTGTAGCTTCTTTTCTTCGCGGCCCTTACTTCTTTTCTCATTTTTTTCTAGATCTTCTGTTCACCATCTATTTCGGGGACGCGCAGAAGTTCTTATTGCAGGAAGGACAAGTTTATTGGTTTCGTCCAGAAGAACAAAACGATGCAATAAAATTTGAAAAAAAAAGTTCGGTGGAAGGTATTCTAATTATTACGCGATGGTATTCTAATTATTCAAGCAACCGCCGCTCCAGATCTAGGGAGTGTTCTAAATCGAGAGATCGTTCTGGTAACGTTAAAATAGTGGAACGTGATAGATATAGGAAACCTAGTATTACAACAAGATCGGGAAAGCAAGTGAGATTTCCGGACAGGTATTGCGAATTAGTTAAAATTCAACAGTTTTAATGAAGTACCGTCAAAATGCATAACATTTTTACTGGGGGGGGGGGTACTGTGGCGTACATCTCACACCCCTTACAAGCAGCCCTGTGTAAATTTTAAAAATAATTTATTTTAATTTTTGTTAGGTTGGTAGAGACATAGAGAGCATCCTTGCAGGGCACCCAGCCCAATGGGATGCTTATTACCGCACCTACCGATTTTGAGTCCCCTTGTGTCTCCAGTAGTGTCCTGCTCCTGAGAGTGGCGCTTGTTCCTAAGCTCGCCTAGGTGTCTATCTGGAAGGGGAGCCCAGGTAAGGGTAGGTTGGAAATCGTTGGTTTTCTTCGTTTTCAAGGTCTAACTTTATTCTAATGTTAAGAATTATTGTAGTGTTGTTGCTGATGCCCGCGTCATCCGCTTCCGCCAGGAAGCATCATACTTATTATCAAAAGAAATAATATTACTAAATATTACATATACGTCGATGTCAGAGCATTAATTACAGTAAAATAGGAGTATTTTCCAAGTTACAAATTTTATTAATTCATTAAAACATTATGTGCAATTCCTCTAAGATATTCCAATAATATTCTATCTTGATATGTTTCGACGATTCGTTGTATTCTGGTATCTACTGCTTGATATTTCAGTCTTTTATAAGGAGGAGCTTCACCACGTGTAAATTGCTCTTGTAATGTGTCTTTTCCTTTCTGAACACTTTGTAGGCCATCAATAAATTTCCATATGGATGGATGATCCACATATAGTTGGCATTGTAAACTACGATGAGCTGCTTCAGCAATATTATTAGTTCGATTTTGATTATTCAGCACCCGATCGTAAAAATTCTATATGTGCCGAGAAAACAATGGCCCTTCGCCTTGTTTGGTTTTGGTTTAGCCTTCCAATGTAGTTGTCTTCTAACCAGTTCAAAATTGGTGCTAACTTATTTGGAAGATGCTGAACTATCGGAACGAATGCGATAGCGATTACCATATGAGCTTGCAGACCAAATTCAGGATCGTTTATATACTGATGGTACAGTCTATTGTCACGAATTTGTTTTTTAAAATTTTTTACTAAGTGAAATAAACAGCCGTGTTATAGAGCAGTTGGAAAAGCTGTAGTAACTGAATTGATTACAGCTAATTCATAATCTAAAGAAATCGTTTGTGATTCAAATCGTGGCCACATTCCTTTGATTATGTCAAACAACCTACTATAAGTTTCACGATGCTTATTTGGTAACAGATCATATAATATTGGCAGAACAAACCCACCTCTGTTAGCCACAACAACAAAAATTTGGTGAAATAGTGGAGGTGCTTCCGAAATGTTCCATCCACAAAAATGTTTTTAATTTGCTCGGTCCAGTCTAAATTGCTTTCCCTTCCAAAAATTAATATTCTTTGTGGATCGGGCTGTTTTGATGCAGTATCCGCCAAGAGAAAATTTTCAGTTTGCCCAGGAGCAAATTGATAGAGCTCTTATAACCCTCTGGAATTATCAAACTTTCTAAATTCATTGGAGCTGACGGAGCTCCAGCGATAATGTCCGTATTAGGCATTCGTCCTTAGACAGCTGCTCCAGTATTTTGTAACATCGCGTTACATTTGAGCAGGAGTGTCCACGGTTCTTCCGCACGTCTTTTAATGGCAACCTTGATTTTGGCAACTTCTGTTCCTGCCGCATCAGGTTCGTGATTGTGATTACCTTTTGAGCACACGTATTCATTTTCCAATGTCGTATGGATACGACCACAGCACTTGCTCGCTTTTCGTTCACATCTCCAAAATTGTTTTGTTTCATCCTTGCTCATTTTATCAAAACCGTATACATATATCCCTCCATTATTAACTTTGGTTGGTTTGGATTTCACGATTCTAAGATATTTAACAAATCAGTTTTAAAACAACGCTTTGAATTGGAGGAATTCAGAGGTCGTTTGCTTGGCGACTCTGGATGTGAACTCCAGCCTTATTTATTTACTCCGATACTACAAACTGCAAATGAGAAAGAAAAAAGATACAATGAGCCTCAGATTACTACTAGAAATCCCACAGAGATGTCTTCTGATTGATGATTTAGATGTCTTCTTCATGGTCTTCCTGTATCTTTGCAAAATGCTAAAACAGTTATTGTGGCGTTAGCAGTTCTTCAAGTTTAGAAACAAACATGCACTTCCAGGTAATTTAAAATAATTAAATTAAAAAACTTTTTAACAAAAAATTAAACCGACCTCAAAAAGGAAACTAAAAAGCATAAAATAAATAAATATATTACATTTTGAGTCTTAATAAGTAATGTAAGTAACTAAGTTTGAGTCGGTGCAGAATGGGTGACTTTTGTTTTAATAATTTTTTTAAAGTAATTTAGTAATCGTTGACTTTTTGCACCGACTCAAAATTAGTTACTTACATTACTTATTAAGACTCAAAATGTAATATATTTATTTATTTTATGCTTTTTAGTTTCCTTTTTGAGGTCGGTTTAATTTTTTGTTAAAAAGTTTTTTATTTTTTAATTTTTAGTGATTAAAATCTACTAATAACTACCTTAATTAATTAATTTGCTCGATATAAAGTTTTTCTCCACCCCAACTTTCAACAGAATAGGTTGACAAGTAAAAAATCAATAAATGAAAAACAATCATTCCCTATTTTCTACCCTTACGGGTGCAATTTTCCCTTATTTTTTACCCTTACGAATGGAATTTTTTTGTGAAAATTAAATGGGACCACCATGGAGGTATACTCTATCGAATAAAAAAAAATTCATCAAAATCGGATCACTCTGTAAAAAGTTATGCCCGAACATACATAAGAAAAAAAAAAAAAAAAAAAAAAAAAAACATACAAACAGACGAATTGAGAAACTCCTCCTTTTTTTGAAGTCGGTTTAAAAATGAAATGGTTTATATCTTATTAAAGTAAATAAAATAAAATTTTACACTACTGATTTCCTGTTCGTCTAGTGGCATCTGCAAAAAATAAATAAATCAATAAATTTTAAATACTGAAGAGATTAATGAGGAAGATGGAAAGAGGAAATGGGAAAACGGAAGAAGGTTCAATCAGATCTTTTACAAATTTTCAGGAATTTTATAGAGAACAATTTTTGATGTAAATAAACATGATTTTTGAAATTGTAATAATATAACAATTATGTTGTTAATACAATTTAAAAAAAAAACATATTTACTTAACGTCACGAGTTAATAATTTAACAATTTTCATATAAATAAAGTACAAACTTACTAAATTCCTTATTTTTATTTTTAAAATGAGTCTTTTGCAAAAAAAACTGTAGAGGCGCCACCATCGTAAAATTTAGTATAATTTTAATTTTAAATCCGTTTCGCAAAACGATTATTAGTAGTAAATTTTCTTCTGGTAATTTTACTATTTATAAGCAGATGTCGTGCCGGCTGCCTCGTTTTTCCACTGCAGTCATTTTTTCTAATTTCTAAGCAAAAGTTTTGACTTGACATAAAGAGTTAAAATTAATTTATTTTTTTGTTTGTCCAATATTATATTATATTGCTTTTATTTATCAGACTGGCCATGTAAGTTTCCAAAGTGATGTTACATTTTATGAAATTAAAATTTAAGGTTGTTAAGAAGAAAATCGAAGTAATGAAAAGTTTTTGAAATTATATATTATTTGAATGAGGAAAATTCTGACCAAGTTTCTAAATCTTGCTCTTGGTTATCGAGATAAAAAATGTCAAAGTTGCTGTTTCGTGACAGATTAGATTTATATTTAAAGAGTCTTTATTTATTTAAATATATACAGGTTATTAGACCATTCGGCGCAGAGCGTCGTTTGGTCCTACATTCAGGGTTTATTACAGAGGTAGGTGCTCCTTGTTGGTACATATTCCCATACAAAAATTAAATATTCTTTTGTTTTAATTTTTGTAGTATCGTTAAATGATATGATTAATTTTAATATTTACATTGTTGGGAAAGATAGCAAAAAACCAACTTACGACAAACAACGGTTTTCACACGCGTCATTTCAAGATTCAGAAATTCTCGTCCAGTGGCGTAGCCGCTAAAATTTTTAATTGTCGTTAGGATGAGGGGGAGGTCTATTGAAGCAAGGTAGGTTTTCGAAAGGTAATCTGTACTTTTTGTTTTGTATTGTACTTTGTTTTGTATTGTCCTGTGTCATATTTTCAGTAAGTGGGCTCTTGAGCGTCTGTTTTGCGTAAAATTTCTCCGATAACCGAGTTACGAGATTTCTGAGAAATTCTACTTGTGCGTCTTCGTGTATGGTAGTAAGTCGTGTGTAGCGATCTGCTCCTGTGGTGAGACGGATACATTTGTTCTGAAATACTTACAGGGGTCGAAGACGTGTCCTGCCCATGCAGGACAAGCGTACGTTAGTATCGGTCTTAAAACGGTTTTGTATAACATGCGCTTGTTTTCAGCACTCATCTGACCACCCCTCATCAGAGGGTAAATTTTGCGCATTGCGGAGAGTCCATGGTGACTCCCAGGTATTTGACGTTAGTCTGTGGCGTTATCGTTTGGTTGTCTACTGTCAGTTTTTGGAAGACTCGATGGTTTGTCCGCTTTCTGGCGAGGACTATCGTCTCCGTCTTACCGGCGTTCAATTGAATCTTCCATTTGTCAAAATGTCGTTTGATGAGTTCTAGGTGAATTTGCGTCTGTTTTGTGGCCACTTGTGCGCTGAACGAGTAAGCATAGATTGCTGTGTCGTCAGCGTACATGGCCAATTGCGTTTTTGTAAAGGATGGGATGTCGTTTATGTAAAGGTTGAATAGGGTCGGTGCTAGTACGGAACCTTGGGGTACTCCAACTTGTATAAATTTGATGTCTGAAATAGTGGCGTTTACCCTAACCGCGATCGATCTGTCTGTGAGGTATGAGTGTATTAGTTTAATTATGTGTTTGCTAAACCCGTAGTTTAGCAATTTATAAATTAGACCATCGGTCCAGATTCTGTCGAAAGCTTTGGCGATGTCAAGTAGGGTCATTACCGTTACGTTGTTTTTGTTGAATTGGTCAATCAAGTCCTTCACAATTCGGGTCACCTGCAGGGTCGTATTAAGGCCCGCCGTGAATCCGAATTGGAAAGGATTGGTGATTTTTAGTATAGTTTGTTCGTCTGTTATTCGTTTTAGGATTATTTTCTCAATTACTTTGGCCATCGTGTTGAGCAACGTGATTGGCCTGTAACTGAGAGGTAGCGTTGGATCTTTTTTAGGTTTGTGGATAGGAATGGTGAGTCCTTGCTTCCAGGCAGTATTGTAGCTTCAGAATTACATTAAAAATGTACATTAAAAATGTAATTCAGCTGCACGATAGCTTTCCGGGACAAATTTTTGAGAATTTTGTTCTCAATTTTGTCCGGACCTGGAGCTTTGTTGGTAGGTAGGGATTTTAGAATTTGAAGGATTTCGGTGGGGTTTGTCAGTAGCGTTTTATATTCTAAAATTCTAGTACAGTTTGTTTTATGTTGGCTTGTTCGGGTGTGTCAGTGTCGTCGAGGGTGTTGTTGAAAGGTGTTAGCCAAGAGCTCCGCCTTTTGGGCGTCGGTCATGGCAGTGTCGGTGTTGTCACGTAGCGCCGGTATCGGCTCGTACGGTTTGCGTAATAATTTTGTTAATTTAAAAAGTGAATTGTCTGAAGGACTGAGTGATTTTAAAAGGTTTTCCCAAGTATCGTTTTTGTGTAGAGTTATTTTGTTTTGTACTAGCCTATTCAAGTCGCGCATTTTGTCTTTGTAACGTATGTCCCCTGTGTGCTGCCAGAGCTTTCGATTCCGATTGCGTTCCCCGATCAACAACTGGATGTCTTCGGGGAAGACATCCTTGTTGTTGGCAGGTGTAAACGTCTTGGAATTTTCGGCTTTGGCTTTATTTATGTTTTTCGTTAGTAGGTCGATTTCGTTGTCTAAAGTCTCAATGTCCGTAATGTTGTTAATTGTAATTAATTCGTCAAGCCTTCGGCGGAATCTGGGGCAGTCCGTGTCTTTGTAACTGGTAATTTGTCTGAGGGACTTATTTCGCGAGATGTTGTTAAGAAAAAATTGTACAATGTTATGATCTGAAGTTAAGGTGTGTTTGACGGTTGGTTAGTAGTAGATCGATCGTGGTTGGTGTCATGTTGTTCATCGGATGATGAGTGTGAGTGTCTGTATGTAGAATTTCTACGTGTTTGTGGTTGCAAAATTGAATTAATGTGTTGCCGTTTGGATTGGAGTTGTGACAGTTCCAATGTGGGTGTTTTGCGTTAAAGTCGCCAGCCACAAGTACTTTCCCATCCAATCCAAACAGTGTGTCCAAGTCGTTGTAGTTTAGTGAATTTGTGGGTTTGTTATAAGCGATGATAAGTGTAGTGTTTTGTTGGAGTTTAATACCCAAAGTTTCCATACTAATACCTTGTGGGATGTGGATACGTCGGTGTGGGATGTCGTTACGTACTAGTGCAGCCACGCCCCCTGCTCCATGTCCCCCCCTGTCTTGTCAATGGACGGAGTATCCCTGGATCTTGAGGCATCTGTTTTCGGTCAATTTAGTCTCTGAAATTAGGCAAATATCAATTTTGTTTTTAATTAAGTAGTGTTTTAATTCATAAATTTTGTTACTTAACCCGTTAGCGTTCCATAAATTAATTTTCAACCTAGCAGCCATAAGACTCTATGGTTGAAAAGAAAATTAGCGTCTTCTTAAAGCGTTCCGTTTTTGTTGTACAGCCCTTCATGAGGTTGTTATAGTCCTTTAGGGTTCGTAACATTTCTTCTATGTTTATCTGCTGGTTTATTTCCTCGCAGACTTGAGTGAACTCGTTGAGTGCTTCGCCGATGTTTCTGTTGGTTGGTCCTCTGGGTGGTTGGTGGTTCGATTTGAGGTGCTGGTTGGCTTCTTGTGAGGCGCAGGGGGGGGGGAATGCCAACAGTGATGATGTTTGCGGGGGTTGCTGTGCTGGAATTGTTGGTGCAGCGGTTCTTTGCCAGGCTGATCTAGTTGGGAGGGGGGCCGGCATGTATGCTGGAGTCCTAAGTGCTTGAGGGGGGGGTCTTCGCTTGCCTGTTTTCGTGTATTTGTGCGAGTTTACGGAGGTAAACTTCGCATTTGATGTTATTTGCTGTGTGGTCCCCCCCCACAGTTTGCGCATTTTGGTGTTTCCGTAGTTTGGAGTGCGCAGTTTTTAGTGAGGTGGTCCTGCGCACATTTCAGGCATTTGAACCCCCTCCTGCAGTTCGCTGTAGCATGACCCCATAACTGACACCTATGACACTGAATAATCATTTTCGTGTTGAGGTGTCGCTCCCACCTTACCCTGGCGTCGAGCAGCTGGCGTACATTTTCGTTTAATGACCTTACGGTCGCCTCATTGTTGGTAATCACCAAGAAAGCTGCTGATCTAGTTCCGTTCATGCGGTACACTTTCTTGGTAATTATGTTTTTTTTGTTTAATTCCTTCTCGATTTCATCGGTAGGACAGTCATTGGTGAGACCCCTAAGAACGAAAGCGTGTGTTTTTTCGTCCTTCGGGGTGTACGTGTGATGTAACATATTGTGTTTTTCGAGTTGCGCTAGTAGTATGGCGTACTCATCTTTATCGTTGCAATGTACCGCCACTGAGTTTTGGCGGTAACACAATTCAAAACCCTTGGTGGCGTACGTCCTTATTAATGTACGAAATTCCAGTTGTTTACCTTCTACCTGGGTAGCGATAACTATTGGTGGTGGTTTCACTTTTTTTGTCGGTGCTGCAGGTAGTTGGGTATTTGCGTCCTTTGTTAAATTATTAGCAGTGTCGTCATCAATTACCATTTCATCGAAAATTTCTTCGTTTTGGGTGTCCTTGTGATTCGCGAGGGTGATTTCCTGTCCGTCAAGTCTAAGTTTTCGGAAGACTCGATGATTAGTACGCTTTCTGGCGAAGACTATCGTTTCAGTCTTGCCGGCGTTCAATTGAATCTTCCATTTGTCGCAGTGATTCTTAATCATGTCAAGATGAATTTGCGTTTGGTAATTGGCGACCGGTGCGCAGAATGAGTGCGCATAGATCGCCATGTCGTCTGCATACATTGCCAATTGTGTTTTGTGTGTTGATGGTGTGTCGTTAATGTATATGTTAAAAAGTATGTGTTTGTATGTGTTTGGTGTTTGAAATTGTGGCGTTGACCCTCACCGCGATCGATCTGCCCGTTAAGTAAGAGTGTATAAGTTTGATTAAGTGTTTACTAAACCCGTAGTTTAGCATTTTGTGTATTAGACCATCGGTCCAGGTTCGGTCGAAGGCTTTTTCTATGTCGAGAAGTGTCATGACTGTAACGTTGTTTTTGTTAAAGTTGTCAATCACGTCCTTCACAATTCGGTTCACCTGCAGGGTCGTATTAAGGCCCGCCGTGAATCCGAATTGCGAAGGATTGGTGACTTTCAGTTTCCTTATCTCGTCTAGTAGTCGTTTCAGGATAATTTTCTCAGTTACTTTGGCCATCGTGTTAAGTAACGTGATTGGCCTGTAACTGAGAGGTAGGGTAGGGTCTTTGTTGGATTTGTAGATTGGGACGGTGAGACCTTGCTTCCAGGCTTTCGGAAAGTATTGTAGCCTCAGAATTGCATTAAAAAAGTAATTTAGCTGCACAATAGCTTTCCGGGACAAATTTTTGAGAATTTTGTTCTCAATTTTGTTCGGACCTGGAGCTTTGTTGTTGGGTAAGGATTTAATGATTTGAAGGATTTCGGAGGGGTTCGTCATATAGTCCTGGTATTGTCTTTGAGGTATGTCATATGTGCGACTTGAAAATTCTAGCACAGTCTGTTTGATGTGTGTCTGTTCGGGTGTGTCTGTGTCGTCAAGTGTGTGTATTTGTTGAAAAGTGTTAGCCAAGAGCTCCGCTTTTTGGGCGTCGCTCATGGCTATGTTTGTGTTGTCTCGCAGAGCCGGAATCGGCTCGTACGATTTGCGTAAGATTCGTGTAAGTTTGAATAGTGTATTGTCTGATGTTTTTAGGGAGGCCAGTCGGTCCTCCCATGTTTTGTTTTTGTGTTGTGTTGTTTCGACTGTGCTAGTCTGTTCAAGTCGCTCATTTGATCTTTGTATCGTTGGTCACCTGTACGTTGCCAAAGCTTTCGATTCCGCTTACGTTCCTAAAACAGCAATTGGATGTCTTGGGTGTCGAATACCTATGATTTCCATACTATTATCTTGTGTGATGCGTAGTCGTCTGTGTGGTATGTCGTTTCGTATTATTGCAGCCACGCCTTTCCCTCCGTGCCCCCCTGTCTTGTCTGTGAACGGTGTATCCTTGGACCTTGAGGTATTTATTTTCGGTAAATTTTGTCTCTGTTTTAAACAAATATCAATTTTCTTTTTAACTAAATGGTTTTTAAGTTCATAGATTTTGTTACTTATGCGTTCCGGCTTCGATTTGCTGCCCTTCAGGAGGTTGCTATAATCCTTGATGGTTCGCAGCATTTCAACTCTTTGCACACTTGGGTGAGCTCTGCGAAGATGTCTCTAAATGCGCTCGATGGTGATGTTCCTTGTCGTTTTTCATGTTGTTGTTGCGTCTGTTGTGGAGGTAGGGTCCTTGGTTGTTGTAGGGGCGGGGGCGGTCTGTAGGGGGGGGGGAAACGGAAAGGGAACTGGTTTGCGGGGGGGGTACGTCGAAGTTGGTGTTGTTAGGTTCCTTTGCCAGGGTGAGGTGGTTGGGAGGGGTGCCGGTACGTACTTTGGTGCATTAGTTGTTGGGGGGGGCTCCTTGTTTATCTGTTAATCATAACTTGCTGAATTTTCCTACAATAAACCTTGCAGTTTACACTATTGGCAGTGTGTTCCCCCCACAGTTTGCGCATGTAGGTTTTTTCAGATTTTTTGGAATTGTATTTGATTTGATGCCAGCCTTTTAAGTCAAATACCCAACTGTGCTGCGCCTGCAGTTGCATGTCCCCACATTTGACATCTCTGACACTGAATGTGTCAAAAAATGTTAATGTGGCGCTCCCATCTCACCCTGGCATCCAGAAGTTGCTTTACTTTGCTTTTCAGGTGTTTTAATGTAATTTCGTTATTAGTAACCACCAAAAACGCTGCTGATTTCATACCTTTAATAGGGTATACGTTTTTGGCGGTTACGTTGTAATGTCTGGAGGTCGTTTACTATTTTGTCAGAGGAGGCGTCAGCTGTCAGTCCCCTCAGGACGAATGCATGCGTCCTTTCATCCTTCAGGGTAAACGTATTGTGATTTAATTTTCTATTTTTGAGCTGAGCTCGTAGCAACGCGTAGTCTTCTCTGTCATTTACTTGTACCGCCACTGTGTTTTGGCGGTACGATAGGTTAAACCCTTTTGGTGCATAAGTTCTGATTAACGCCCTGAACTCGGCCTGCATGCCTTCTACCTTTGTATCAATTGCAATCGGCGGGGGTTTAATCGTTTTTGTTATAATTGTCTTATGTGTCTTTTTATTTGCTTGGTCGTCGTCATTAATGTTGGTTTCAATTCTTTCCATGCCAACTTTGTCTTAGTTTAAATGGTGTAAGGTTGTGATAATCGCGTCCAGGTGTTTTTGATTGCGTTGTTTGCAGCTTCCGCCATCTTGTCTTTCACTTATACTACTACACTTAATTTGCACTTAAAACTAAAAATATCACTAAAAAAACGTCTATATCGTATAAAGTTCACACACGTAATTAAAAAACTAAAATTGTTAGTCTAGCTTTCTTACCTACAATATCAGAATTAAAATCAAACCATAATTGTATGGAATCACGCGTATTGGGTTTAAATGTTATTAATTTTAATATTCCACATGAACCATTAAGCAAGCCATCTTCTACATCTAGATTACACGTTGTCATATATTTAATATCTATTTTAAGTCTTATTATATGTGGTAACCCATTCAGTTCTGTGGCTTTTTTTTTATTAAAGATGTCAATACGGAATTCTTTGTTTCGTCGTTAACTTTTACTAAAATTGCATCAACTGCTAGCGAAGTGTATTCATGTTGAGTGCTATTGTTAATTTTAACATTTTTATACAAGTCAACATTGAAATTATCGGAAAATAACCTTATAACTTCCACAGGGACTTCATTTTCTTTCACCTCTCTAGATTTAATCAATTTAATATCATCTTCAGTCATTTTTCCTATCGCTAATTTATTTAAACATTTGATAAACCGAATGTCGTCTTTTGTCTCATGATTTGTATAAGCTCATAATAATGAAACTCATCCCATAACGGATTTGTATTAAATAATTGATTCAATTCATGTGATTTTGGCATTTTAAATATTAAAGTGTCCATTGCAGGAGGCAACTGATTTAAATATCCTACGCATATAACAGAAATTCTACCAAATGTCTTCTTGTTGCCCATAATTTGTCTAAGTCTTGCTCTTACTCTACTAAAAAGAGTACTTCCAACCATGGATATCTCGTCAATAATAAGTAGTTTTAAATTAAATAATTTTTCCCTAATTGTATTCGCAACGTCACTAGACAAATCGGGCATCTTTCCTCCAAAGTGCGTAACTGGTAATGCGAATGCCGTAAGCAAAATAACACCTTGAATTAGAAAAGCTGCCTTTCCGGACGGAGCACATAGTAATATTACAAGTTTAACTTTATTTCCGCCAGGCATGTTGTCATAATAATTTGTTATTTCCCCGACAGACAGGCCGAGTGC
>HG996554.1:97473914-97500424 GCA_905340355.1 Rhagonycha fulva | reverse complement strand
GATAATATATTATTTATAAATTTTGTGCATTTCGTTTGTATGTATTATGGGCCTATCTTAAACATTAATAACATAAACGCACATAATTTTGTGTTTACTTTATATTATTTATTAGGCAGATAATGCAAACATTTAAGCAAAGTAACACTACGTATATTTAAATTAATATATAAAAGTAAGAATATCGTCAATATAGTAGGTAGGTACATACCACGTGGTTGCAGGTAGATGCCGACGATCCATCATTAATGGGATGCGATGCTCTTGGCGACGAGTCGAGAGACTAACTATATGCAACCAGCCGAAGAAACGCTCCCTCGTGCTTGGCCGCAGTAGGGGAAAAGTAACCTCGAAGGGCGGACGTCGGGATGTCGAAGTTTAGACGAGTGTCTTTGTTATCTGGGTAAGATTTTGTGCTTATTTTGACGTGACTGACAGACGTCAAACTTCAAAAATATTACACTTATTGCTAGGCAACGACCATACCACATTGAGAATACCCGTTCTCGTCCGATCACGGAAGTCAAGCAATGTTGGGCGCGGTTAGTACTTGGATGGGTGACCGCTTGGGAACACCGCGTGCCGTTGCCCCTTTTTGCCTTTCGACGTAATTTAAGATCGGACGAGAACTTTTGTTTCGGAAAAGCAAGCTTCAGCCTTGTTCGCGCAAAATTTCGTAAATATAAAAATGTAATGTCAATTATTTAAGGACATAATATAAAAATTGTAACACGGAACACATAAAATGTATTTAATTATGTACCATCAATATCGATAATATATTATTTATAAATTTTGTGCATTTCGTTTGTATGTATTATGGGCCTATCTTAAACATTAATAACATAAACGCACATAATTTTGTGTTTACTTTATATTATTTATTAGGCAGATAATGCAAACATTTAAGCAAAGTAACACTACGTATATTTAAATTAATATATAAAAGTAAGAATATCGTCAATATAGTAGGTAGGTACATACCACGTGGTTGCAGGTAGATGCCGACGATCCATCATTAATGGGATGCGATGCTCTTGGCGACGAGTCGAGAGACTAACTATATGCAACCAGCCGAAGAAACGCTCCCTCGTGCTTGGCCGCAGTAGGGGAAAAGTAACCTCGAAGGGCGGACGTCGGGATGTCGAAGTTTAGACGAGTGTCTTTGTTATCTGGGTAAGATTTTGTGCTTATTTTGACGTGACTGACAGACGTCAAACTTCAAAAATATTACACTTATTGCTAGGCAACGACCATACCACATTGAGAATACCCGTTCTCGTCCGATCACGGAAGTCAAGCAATGTTGGGCGCGGTTAGTACTTGGATGGGTGACCGCTTGGGAACACCGCGTGCCGTTGCCCCTTTTTGCCTTTCGACGTAATTTAAGATCGGACGAGAACTTTTGTTTCGGAAAAGCAAGCTTCAGCCTTGTTCGCGCAAAATTTCGTAAATATAAAAATGTAATGTCAATTATTTAAGGACATAATATAAAAATTGTAACACGGAACACATAAAATGTATTTAATTATGTACCATCAATATCGATAATATATTATTTATAAATTTTGTGCATTTCGTTTGTATGTATTATGGGCCTATCTTAAACATTAATAACATAAACGCACATAATTTTGTGTTTACTTTATATTATTTATTAGGCAGATAATGCAAACATTTAAGCAAAGTAACACTACGTATATTTAAATTAATATATAAAAGTAAGAATATCGTCAATATAGTAGGTAGGTACATACCACGTGGTTGCAGGTAGATGCCGACGATCCATCATTAATGGGATGCGATGCTCTTGGCGACGAGTCGAGAGACTAACTATATGCAACCAGCCGAAGAAACGCTCCCTCGTGCTTGGCCGCAGTAGGGGAAAAGTAACCTCGAAGGGCGGACGTCGGGATGTCGAAGTTTAGACGAGTGTCTTTGTTATCTGGGTAAGATTTTGTGCTTATTTTGACGTGACTGACAGACGTCAAACTTCAAAAATATTACACTTATTGCTAGGCAACGACCATACCACATTGAGAATACCCGTTCTCGTCCGATCACGGAAGTCAAGCAATGTTGGGCGCGGTTAGTACTTGGATGGGTGACCGCTTGGGAACACCGCGTGCCGTTGCCCCTTTTTGCCTTTCGACGTAATTTAAGATCGGACGAGAACTTTTGTTTCGGAAAAGCAAGCTTCAGCCTTGTTCGCGCAAAATTTCGTAAATATAAAAATGTAATGTCAATTATTTAAGGACATAATATAAAAATTGTAACACGGAACACATAAAATGTATTTAATTATGTACCATCAATATCGATAATATATTATTTATAAATTTTGTGCATTTCGTTTGTATGTATTATGGGCCTATCTTAAACATTAATAACATAAACGCACATAATTTTGTGTTTACTTTATATTATTTATTAGGCAGATAATGCAAACATTTAAGCAAAGTAACACTACGTATATTTAAATTAATATATAAAAGTAAGAATATCGTCAATATAGTAGGTAGGTACATACCACGTGGTTGCAGGTAGATGCCGACGATCCATCATTAATGGGATGCGATGCTCTTGGCGACGAGTCGAGAGACTAACTATATGCAACCAGCCGAAGAAACGCTCCCTCGTGCTTGGCCGCAGTAGGGGAAAAGTAACCTCGAAGGGCGGACGTCGGGATGTCGAAGTTTAGACGAGTGTCTTTGTTATCTGGGTAAGATTTTGTGCTTATTTTGACGTGACTGACAGACGTCAAACTTCAAAAATATTACACTTATTGCTAGGCAACGACCATACCACATTGAGAATACCCGTTCTCGTCCGATCACGGAAGTCAAGCAATGTTGGGCGCGGTTAGTACTTGGATGGGTGACCGCTTGGGAACACCGCGTGCCGTTGCCCCTTTTTGCCTTTCGACGTAATTTAAGATCGGACGAGAACTTTTGTTTCGGAAAAGCAAGCTTCAGCCTTGTTCGCGCAAAATTTCGTAAATATAAAAATGTAATGTCAATTATTTAAGGACATAATATAAAAATTGTAACACGGAACACATAAAATGTATTTAATTATGTACCATCAATATCGATAATATATTATTTATAAATTTTGTGCATTTCGTTTGTATGTATTATGGGCCTATCTTAAACATTAATAACATAAACGCACATAATTTTGTGTTTACTTTATATTATTTATTAGGCAGATAATGCAAACATTTAAGCAAAGTAACACTACGTATATTTAAATTAATATATAAAAGTAAGAATATCGTCAATATAGTAGGTAGGTACATACCACGTGGTTGCAGGTAGATGCCGACGATCCATCATTAATGGGATGCGATGCTCTTGGCGACGAGTCGAGAGACTAACTATATGCAACCAGCCGAAGAAACGCTCCCTCGTGCTTGGCCGCAGTAGGGGAAAAGTAACCTCGAAGGGCGGACGTCGGGATGTCGAAGTTTAGACGAGTGTCTTTGTTATCTGGGTAAGATTTTGTGCTTATTTTGACGTGACTGACAGACGTCAAACTTCAAAAATATTACACTTATTGCTAGGCAACGACCATACCACATTGAGAATACCCGTTCTCGTCCGATCACGGAAGTCAAGCAATGTTGGGCGCGGTTAGTACTTGGATGGGTGACCGCTTGGGAACACCGCGTGCCGTTGCCCCTTTTTGCCTTTCGACGTAATTTAAGATCGGACGAGAACTTTTGTTTCGGAAAAGCAAGCTTCAGCCTTGTTCGCGCAAAATTTCGTAAATATAAAAATGTAATGTCAATTATTTAAGGACATAATATAAAAATTGTAACACGGAACACATAAAATGTATTTAATTATGTACCATCAATATCGATAATATATTATTTATAAATTTTGTGCATTTCGTTTGTATGTATTATGGGCCTATCTTAAACATTAATAACATAAACGCACATAATTTTGTGTTTACTTTATATTATTTATTAGGCAGATAATGCAAACATTTAAGCAAAGTAACACTACGTATATTTAAATTAATATATAAAAGTAAGAATATCGTCAATATAGTAGGTAGGTACATACCACGTGGTTGCAGGTAGATGCCGACGATCCATCATTAATGGGATGCGATGCTCTTGGCGACGAGTCGAGAGACTAACTATATGCAACCAGCCGAAGAAACGCTCCCTCGTGCTTGGCCGCAGTAGGGGAAAAGTAACCTCGAAGGGCGGACGTCGGGATGTCGAAGTTTAGACGAGTGTCTTTGTTATCTGGGTAAGATTTTGTGCTTATTTTGACGTGACTGACAGACGTCAAACTTCAAAAATATTACACTTATTGCTAGGCAACGACCATACCACATTGAGAATACCCGTTCTCGTCCGATCACGGAAGTCAAGCAATGTTGGGCGCGGTTAGTACTTGGATGGGTGACCGCTTGGGAACACCGCGTGCCGTTGCCCCTTTTTGCCTTTCGACGTAATTTAAGATCGGACGAGAACTTTTGTTTCGGAAAAGCAAGCTTCAGCCTTGTTCGCGCAAAATTTCGTAAATATAAAAATGTAATGTCAATTATTTAAGGACATAATATAAAAATTGTAACACGGAACACATAAAATGTATTTAATTATGTACCATCAATATCGATAATATATTATTTATAAATTTTGTGCATTTCGTTTGTATGTATTATGGGCCTATCTTAAACATTAATAACATAAACGCACATAATTTTGTGTTTACTTTATATTATTTATTAGGCAGATAATGCAAACATTTAAGCAAAGTAACACTACGTATATTTAAATTAATATATAAAAGTAAGAATATCGTCAATATAGTAGGTAGGTACATACCACGTGGTTGCAGGTAGATGCCGACGATCCATCATTAATGGGATGCGATGCTCTTGGCGACGAGTCGAGAGACTAACTATATGCAACCAGCCGAAGAAACGCTCCCTCGTGCTTGGCCGCAGTAGGGGAAAAGTAACCTCGAAGGGCGGACGTCGGGATGTCGAAGTTTAGACGAGTGTCTTTGTTATCTGGGTAAGATTTTGTGCTTATTTTGACGTGACTGACAGACGTCAAACTTCAAAAATATTACACTTATTGCTAGGCAACGACCATACCACATTGAGAATACCCGTTCTCGTCCGATCACGGAAGTCAAGCAATGTTGGGCGCGGTTAGTACTTGGATGGGTGACCGCTTGGGAACACCGCGTGCCGTTGCCCCTTTTTGCCTTTCGACGTAATTTAAGATCGGACGAGAACTTTTGTTTCGGAAAAGCAAGCTTCAGCCTTGTTCGCGCAAAATTTCGTAAATATAAAAATGTAATGTCAATTATTTAAGGACATAATATAAAAATTGTAACACGGAACACATAAAATGTATTTAATTATGTACCATCAATATCGATAATATATTATTTATAAATTTTGTGCATTTCGTTTGTATGTATTATGGGCCTATCTTAAACATTAATAACATAAACGCACATAATTTTGTGTTTACTTTATATTATTTATTAGGCAGATAATGCAAACATTTAAGCAAAGTAACACTACGTATATTTAAATTAATATATAAAAGTAAGAATATCGTCAATATAGTAGGTAGGTACATACCACGTGGTTGCAGGTAGATGCCGACGATCCATCATTAATGGGATGCGATGCTCTTGGCGACGAGTCGAGAGACTAACTATATGCAACCAGCCGAAGAAACGCTCCCTCGTGCTTGGCCGCAGTAGGGGAAAAGTAACCTCGAAGGGCGGACGTCGGGATGTCGAAGTTTAGACGAGTGTCTTTGTTATCTGGGTAAGATTTTGTGCTTATTTTGACGTGACTGACAGACGTCAAACTTCAAAAATATTACACTTATTGCTAGGCAACGACCATACCACATTGAGAATACCCGTTCTCGTCCGATCACGGAAGTCAAGCAATGTTGGGCGCGGTTAGTACTTGGATGGGTGACCGCTTGGGAACACCGCGTGCCGTTGCCCCTTTTTGCCTTTCGACGTAATTTAAGATCGGACGAGAACTTTTGTTTCGGAAAAGCAAGCTTCAGCCTTGTTCGCGCAAAATTTCGTAAATATAAAAATGTAATGTCAATTATTTAAGGACATAATATAAAAATTGTAACACGGAACACATAAAATGTATTTAATTATGTACCATCAATATCGATAATATATTATTTATAAATTTTGTGCATTTCGTTTGTATGTATTATGGGCCTATCTTAAACATTAATAACATAAACGCACATAATTTTGTGTTTACTTTATATTATTTATTAGGCAGATAATGCAAACATTTAAGCAAAGTAACACTACGTATATTTAAATTAATATATAAAAGTAAGAATATCGTCAATATAGTAGGTAGGTACATACCACGTGGTTGCAGGTAGATGCCGACGATCCATCATTAATGGGATGCGATGCTCTTGGCGACGAGTCGAGAGACTAACTATATGCAACCAGCCGAAGAAACGCTCCCTCGTGCTTGGCCGCAGTAGGGGAAAAGTAACCTCGAAGGGCGGACGTCGGGATGTCGAAGTTTAGACGAGTGTCTTTGTTATCTGGGTAAGATTTTGTGCTTATTTTGACGTGACTGACAGACGTCAAACTTCAAAAATATTACACTTATTGCTAGGCAACGACCATACCACATTGAGAATACCCGTTCTCGTCCGATCACGGAAGTCAAGCAATGTTGGGCGCGGTTAGTACTTGGATGGGTGACCGCTTGGGAACACCGCGTGCCGTTGCCCCTTTTTGCCTTTCGACGTAATTTAAGATCGGACGAGAACTTTTGTTTCGGAAAAGCAAGCTTCAGCCTTGTTCGCGCAAAATTTCGTAAATATAAAAATGTAATGTCAATTATTTAAGGACATAATATAAAAATTGTAACACGGAACACATAAAATGTATTTAATTATGTACCATCAATATCGATAATATATTATTTATAAATTTTGTGCATTTCGTTTGTATGTATTATGGGCCTATCTTAAACATTAATAACATAAACGCACATAATTTTGTGTTTACTTTATATTATTTATTAGGCAGATAATGCAAACATTTAAGCAAAGTAACACTACGTATATTTAAATTAATATATAAAAGTAAGAATATCGTCAATATAGTAGGTAGGTACATACCACGTGGTTGCAGGTAGATGCCGACGATCCATCATTAATGGGATGCGATGCTCTTGGCGACGAGTCGAGAGACTAACTATATGCAACCAGCCGAAGAAACGCTCCCTCGTGCTTGGCCGCAGTAGGGGAAAAGTAACCTCGAAGGGCGGACGTCGGGATGTCGAAGTTTAGACGAGTGTCTTTGTTATCTGGGTAAGATTTTGTGCTTATTTTGACGTGACTGACAGACGTCAAACTTCAAAAATATTACACTTATTGCTAGGCAACGACCATACCACATTGAGAATACCCGTTCTCGTCCGATCACGGAAGTCAAGCAATGTTGGGCGCGGTTAGTACTTGGATGGGTGACCGCTTGGGAACACCGCGTGCCGTTGCCCCTTTTTGCCTTTCGACGTAATTTAAGATCGGACGAGAACTTTTGTTTCGGAAAAGCAAGCTTCAGCCTTGTTCGCGCAAAATTTCGTAAATATAAAAATGTAATGTCAATTATTTAAGGACATAATATAAAAATTGTAACACGGAACACATAAAATGTATTTAATTATGTACCATCAATATCGATAATATATTATTTATAAATTTTGTGCATTTCGTTTGTATGTATTATGGGCCTATCTTAAACATTAATAACATAAACGCACATAATTTTGTGTTTACTTTATATTATTTATTAGGCAGATAATGCAAACATTTAAGCAAAGTAACACTACGTATATTTAAATTAATATATAAAAGTAAGAATATCGTCAATATAGTAGGTAGGTACATACCACGTGGTTGCAGGTAGATGCCGACGATCCATCATTAATGGGATGCGATGCTCTTGGCGACGAGTCGAGAGACTAACTATATGCAACCAGCCGAAGAAACGCTCCCTCGTGCTTGGCCGCAGTAGGGGAAAAGTAACCTCGAAGGGCGGACGTCGGGATGTCGAAGTTTAGACGAGTGTCTTTGTTATCTGGGTAAGATTTTGTGCTTATTTTGACGTGACTGACAGACGTCAAACTTCAAAAATATTACACTTATTGCTAGGCAACGACCATACCACATTGAGAATACCCGTTCTCGTCCGATCACGGAAGTCAAGCAATGTTGGGCGCGGTTAGTACTTGGATGGGTGACCGCTTGGGAACACCGCGTGCCGTTGCCCCTTTTTGCCTTTCGACGTAATTTAAGATCGGACGAGAACTTTTGTTTCGGAAAAGCAAGCTTCAGCCTTGTTCGCGCAAAATTTCGTAAATATAAAAATGTAATGTCAATTATTTAAGGACATAATATAAAAATTGTAACACGGAACACATAAAATGTATTTAATTATGTACCATCAATATCGATAATATATTATTTATAAATTTTGTGCATTTCGTTTGTATGTATTATGGGCCTATCTTAAACATTAATAACATAAACGCACATAATTTTGTGTTTACTTTATATTATTTATTAGGCAGATAATGCAAACATTTAAGCAAAGTAACACTACGTATATTTAAATTAATATATAAAAGTAAGAATATCGTCAATATAGTAGGTAGGTACATACCACGTGGTTGCAGGTAGATGCCGACGATCCATCATTAATGGGATGCGATGCTCTTGGCGACGAGTCGAGAGACTAACTATATGCAACCAGCCGAAGAAACGCTCCCTCGTGCTTGGCCGCAGTAGGGGAAAAGTAACCTCGAAGGGCGGACGTCGGGATGTCGAAGTTTAGACGAGTGTCTTTGTTATCTGGGTAAGATTTTGTGCTTATTTTGACGTGACTGACAGACGTCAAACTTCAAAAATATTACACTTATTGCTAGGCAACGACCATACCACATTGAGAATACCCGTTCTCGTCCGATCACGGAAGTCAAGCAATGTTGGGCGCGGTTAGTACTTGGATGGGTGACCGCTTGGGAACACCGCGTGCCGTTGCCCCTTTTTGCCTTTCGACGTAATTTAAGATCGGACGAGAACTTTTGTTTCGGAAAAGCAAGCTTCAGCCTTGTTCGCGCAAAATTTCGTAAATATAAAAATGTAATGTCAATTATTTAAGGACATAATATAAAAATTGTAACACGGAACACATAAAATGTATTTAATTATGTACCATCAATATCGATAATATATTATTTATAAATTTTGTGCATTTCGTTTGTATGTATTATGGGCCTATCTTAAACATTAATAACATAAACGCACATAATTTTGTGTTTACTTTATATTATTTATTAGGCAGATAATGCAAACATTTAAGCAAAGTAACACTACGTATATTTAAATTAATATATAAAAGTAAGAATATCGTCAATATAGTAGGTAGGTACATACCACGTGGTTGCAGGTAGATGCCGACGATCCATCATTAATGGGATGCGATGCTCTTGGCGACGAGTCGAGAGACTAACTATATGCAACCAGCCGAAGAAACGCTCCCTCGTGCTTGGCCGCAGTAGGGGAAAAGTAACCTCGAAGGGCGGACGTCGGGATGTCGAAGTTTAGACGAGTGTCTTTGTTATCTGGGTAAGATTTTGTGCTTATTTTGACGTGACTGACAGACGTCAAACTTCAAAAATATTACACTTATTGCTAGGCAACGACCATACCACATTGAGAATACCCGTTCTCGTCCGATCACGGAAGTCAAGCAATGTTGGGCGCGGTTAGTACTTGGATGGGTGACCGCTTGGGAACACCGCGTGCCGTTGCCCCTTTTTGCCTTTCGACGTAATTTAAGATCGGACGAGAACTTTTGTTTCGGAAAAGCAAGCTTCAGCCTTGTTCGCGCAAAATTTCGTAAATATAAAAATGTAATGTCAATTATTTAAGGACATAATATAAAAATTGTAACACGGAACACATAAAATGTATTTAATTATGTACCATCAATATCGATAATATATTATTTATAAATTTTGTGCATTTCGTTTGTATGTATTATGGGCCTATCTTAAACATTAATAACATAAACGCACATAATTTTGTGTTTACTTTATATTATTTATTAGGCAGATAATGCAAACATTTAAGCAAAGTAACACTACGTATATTTAAATTAATATATAAAAGTAAGAATATCGTCAATATAGTAGGTAGGTACATACCACGTGGTTGCAGGTAGATGCCGACGATCCATCATTAATGGGATGCGATGCTCTTGGCGACGAGTCGAGAGACTAACTATATGCAACCAGCCGAAGAAACGCTCCCTCGTGCTTGGCCGCAGTAGGGGAAAAGTAACCTCGAAGGGCGGACGTCGGGATGTCGAAGTTTAGACGAGTGTCTTTGTTATCTGGGTAAGATTTTGTGCTTATTTTGACGTGACTGACAGACGTCAAACTTCAAAAATATTACACTTATTGCTAGGCAACGACCATACCACATTGAGAATACCCGTTCTCGTCCGATCACGGAAGTCAAGCAATGTTGGGCGCGGTTAGTACTTGGATGGGTGACCGCTTGGGAACACCGCGTGCCGTTGCCCCTTTTTGCCTTTCGACGTAATTTAAGATCGGACGAGAACTTTTGTTTCGGAAAAGCAAGCTTCAGCCTTGTTCGCGCAAAATTTCGTAAATATAAAAATGTAATGTCAATTATTTAAGGACATAATATAAAAATTGTAACACGGAACACATAAAATGTATTTAATTATGTACCATCAATATCGATAATATATTATTTATAAATTTTGTGCATTTCGTTTGTATGTATTATGGGCCTATCTTAAACATTAATAACATAAACGCACATAATTTTGTGTTTACTTTATATTATTTATTAGGCAGATAATGCAAACATTTAAGCAAAGTAACACTACGTATATTTAAATTAATATATAAAAGTAAGAATATCGTCAATATAGTAGGTAGGTACATACCACGTGGTTGCAGGTAGATGCCGACGATCCATCATTAATGGGATGCGATGCTCTTGGCGACGAGTCGAGAGACTAACTATATGCAACCAGCCGAAGAAACGCTCCCTCGTGCTTGGCCGCAGTAGGGGAAAAGTAACCTCGAAGGGCGGACGTCGGGATGTCGAAGTTTAGACGAGTGTCTTTGTTATCTGGGTAAGATTTTGTGCTTATTTTGACGTGACTGACAGACGTCAAACTTCAAAAATATTACACTTATTGCTAGGCAACGACCATACCACATTGAGAATACCCGTTCTCGTCCGATCACGGAAGTCAAGCAATGTTGGGCGCGGTTAGTACTTGGATGGGTGACCGCTTGGGAACACCGCGTGCCGTTGCCCCTTTTTGCCTTTCGACGTAATTTAAGATCGGACGAGAACTTTTGTTTCGGAAAAGCAAGCTTCAGCCTTGTTCGCGCAAAATTTCGTAAATATAAAAATGTAATGTCAATTATTTAAGGACATAATATAAAAATTGTAACACGGAACACATAAAATGTATTTAATTATGTACCATCAATATCGATAATATATTATTTATAAATTTTGTGCATTTCGTTTGTATGTATTATGGGCCTATCTTAAACATTAATAACATAAACGCACATAATTTTGTGTTTACTTTATATTATTTATTAGGCAGATAATGCAAACATTTAAGCAAAGTAACACTACGTATATTTAAATTAATATATAAAAGTAAGAATATCGTCAATATAGTAGGTAGGTACATACCACGTGGTTGCAGGTAGATGCCGACGATCCATCATTAATGGGATGCGATGCTCTTGGCGACGAGTCGAGAGACTAACTATATGCAACCAGCCGAAGAAACGCTCCCTCGTGCTTGGCCGCAGTAGGGGAAAAGTAACCTCGAAGGGCGGACGTCGGGATGTCGAAGTTTAGACGAGTGTCTTTGTTATCTGGGTAAGATTTTGTGCTTATTTTGACGTGACTGACAGACGTCAAACTTCAAAAATATTACACTTATTGCTAGGCAACGACCATACCACATTGAGAATACCCGTTCTCGTCCGATCACGGAAGTCAAGCAATGTTGGGCGCGGTTAGTACTTGGATGGGTGACCGCTTGGGAACACCGCGTGCCGTTGCCCCTTTTTGCCTTTCGACGTAATTTAAGATCGGACGAGAACTTTTGTTTCGGAAAAGCAAGCTTCAGCCTTGTTCGCGCAAAATTTCGTAAATATAAAAATGTAATGTCAATTATTTAAGGACATAATATAAAAATTGTAACACGGAACACATAAAATGTATTTAATTATGTACCATCAATATCGATAATATATTATTTATAAATTTTGTGCATTTCGTTTGTATGTATTATGGGCCTATCTTAAACATTAATAACATAAACGCACATAATTTTGTGTTTACTTTATATTATTTATTAGGCAGATAATGCAAACATTTAAGCAAAGTAACACTACGTATATTTAAATTAATATATAAAAGTAAGAATATCGTCAATATAGTAGGTAGGTACATACCACGTGGTTGCAGGTAGATGCCGACGATCCATCATTAATGGGATGCGATGCTCTTGGCGACGAGTCGAGAGACTAACTATATGCAACCAGCCGAAGAAACGCTCCCTCGTGCTTGGCCGCAGTAGGGGAAAAGTAACCTCGAAGGGCGGACGTCGGGATGTCGAAGTTTAGACGAGTGTCTTTGTTATCTGGGTAAGATTTTGTGCTTATTTTGACGTGACTGACAGACGTCAAACTTCAAAAATATTACACTTATTGCTAGGCAACGACCATACCACATTGAGAATACCCGTTCTCGTCCGATCACGGAAGTCAAGCAATGTTGGGCGCGGTTAGTACTTGGATGGGTGACCGCTTGGGAACACCGCGTGCCGTTGCCCCTTTTTGCCTTTCGACGTAATTTAAGATCGGACGAGAACTTTTGTTTCGGAAAAGCAAGCTTCAGCCTTGTTCGCGCAAAATTTCGTAAATATAAAAATGTAATGTCAATTATTTAAGGACATAATATAAAAATTGTAACACGGAACACATAAAATGTATTTAATTATGTACCATCAATATCGATAATATATTATTTATAAATTTTGTGCATTTCGTTTGTATGTATTATGGGCCTATCTTAAACATTAATAACATAAACGCACATAATTTTGTGTTTACTTTATATTATTTATTAGGCAGATAATGCAAACATTTAAGCAAAGTAACACTACGTATATTTAAATTAATATATAAAAGTAAGAATATCGTCAATATAGTAGGTAGGTACATACCACGTGGTTGCAGGTAGATGCCGACGATCCATCATTAATGGGATGCGATGCTCTTGGCGACGAGTCGAGAGACTAACTATATGCAACCAGCCGAAGAAACGCTCCCTCGTGCTTGGCCGCAGTAGGGGAAAAGTAACCTCGAAGGGCGGACGTCGGGATGTCGAAGTTTAGACGAGTGTCTTTGTTATCTGGGTAAGATTTTGTGCTTATTTTGACGTGACTGACAGACGTCAAACTTCAAAAATATTACACTTATTGCTAGGCAACGACCATACCACATTGAGAATACCCGTTCTCGTCCGATCACGGAAGTCAAGCAATGTTGGGCGCGGTTAGTACTTGGATGGGTGACCGCTTGGGAACACCGCGTGCCGTTGCCCCTTTTTGCCTTTCGACGTAATTTAAGATCGGACGAGAACTTTTGTTTCGGAAAAGCAAGCTTCAGCCTTGTTCGCGCAAAATTTCGTAAATATAAAAATGTAATGTCAATTATTTAAGGACATAATATAAAAATTGTAACACGGAACACATAAAATGTATTTAATTATGTACCATCAATATCGATAATATATTATTTATAAATTTTGTGCATTTCGTTTGTATGTATTATGGGCCTATCTTAAACATTAATAACATAAACGCACATAATTTTGTGTTTACTTTATATTATTTATTAGGCAGATAATGCAAACATTTAAGCAAAGTAACACTACGTATATTTAAATTAATATATAAAAGTAAGAATATCGTCAATATAGTAGGTAGGTACATACCACGTGGTTGCAGGTAGATGCCGACGATCCATCATTAATGGGATGCGATGCTCTTGGCGACGAGTCGAGAGACTAACTATATGCAACCAGCCGAAGAAACGCTCCCTCGTGCTTGGCCGCAGTAGGGGAAAAGTAACCTCGAAGGGCGGACGTCGGGATGTCGAAGTTTAGACGAGTGTCTTTGTTATCTGGGTAAGATTTTGTGCTTATTTTGACGTGACTGACAGACGTCAAACTTCAAAAATATTACACTTATTGCTAGGCAACGACCATACCACATTGAGAATACCCGTTCTCGTCCGATCACGGAAGTCAAGCAATGTTGGGCGCGGTTAGTACTTGGATGGGTGACCGCTTGGGAACACCGCGTGCCGTTGCCCCTTTTTGCCTTTCGACGTAATTTAAGATCGGACGAGAACTTTTGTTTCGGAAAAGCAAGCTTCAGCCTTGTTCGCGCAAAATTTCGTAAATATAAAAATGTAATGTCAATTATTTAAGGACATAATATAAAAATTGTAACACGGAACACATAAAATGTATTTAATTATGTACCATCAATATCGATAATATATTATTTATAAATTTTGTGCATTTCGTTTGTATGTATTATGGGCCTATCTTAAACATTAATAACATAAACGCACATAATTTTGTGTTTACTTTATATTATTTATTAGGCAGATAATGCAAACATTTAAGCAAAGTAACACTACGTATATTTAAATTAATATATAAAAGTAAGAATATCGTCAATATAGTAGGTATGGTACATACCACGTGGTTGCAGGTAGATGCCGACGATCCATCATTAATGGGATGCGATGCTCTTGGCGACGAGTCGAGAGACTAACTATATGCAACCAGCCGAAGAAACGCTCCCTCGTGCTTGGCCGCAGTAGGGGAAAAGTAACCTCGAAGGGCGGACGTCGGGATGTCGAAGTTTAGACGAGTGTCTTTGTTATCTGGGTAAGATTTTGTGCTTATTTTGACGTGACTGACAGACGTCAAACTTCAAAAATATTACACTTATTGCTAGGCAACGACCATACCACATTGAGAATACCCGTTCTCGTCCGATCACGGAAGTCAAGCAATGTTGGGCGCGGTTAGTACTTGGATGGGTGACCGCTTGGGAACACCGCGTGCCGTTGCCCCTTTTTGCCTTTCGACGTAATTTAAGATCGGACGAGAACTTTTGTTTCGGAAAAGCAAGCTTCAGCCTTGTTCGCGCAAAATTTCGTAAATATAAAAATGTAATGTCAATTATTTAAGGACATAATATAAAAATTGTAACACGGAACACATAAAATGTATTTAATTATGTACCATCAATATCGATAATATATTATTTATAAATTTTGTGCATTTCGTTTGTATGTATTATGGGCCTATCTTAAACATTAATAACATAAACGCACATAATTTTGTGTTTACTTTATATTATTTATTAGGCAGATAATGCAAACATTTAAGCAAAGTAACACTACGTATATTTAAATTAATATATAAAAGTAAGAATATCGTCAATATAGTAGGTAGGTACATACCACGTGGTTGCAGGTAGATGCCGACGATCCATCATTAATGGGATGCGATGCTCTTGGCGACGAGTCGAGAGACTAACTATATGCAACCAGCCGAAGAAACGCTCCCTCGTGCTTGGCCGCAGTAGGGGAAAAGTAACCTCGAAGGGCGGACGTCGGGATGTCGAAGTTTAGACGAGTGTCTTTGTTATCTGGGTAAGATTTTGTGCTTATTTTGACGTGACTGACAGACGTCAAACTTCAAAAATATTACACTTATTGCTAGGCAACGACCATACCACATTGAGAATACCCGTTCTCGTCCGATCACGGAAGTCAAGCAATGTTGGGCGCGGTTAGTACTTGGATGGGTGACCGCTTGGGAACACCGCGTGCCGTTGCCCCTTTTTGCCTTTCGACGTAATTTAAGATCGGACGAGAACTTTTGTTTCGGAAAAGCAAGCTTCAGCCTTGTTCGCGCAAAATTTCGTAAATATAAAAATGTAATGTCAATTATTTAAGGACATAATATAAAAATTGTAACACGGAACACATAAAATGTATTTAATTATGTACCATCAATATCGATAATATATTATTTATAAATTTTGTGCATTTCGTTTGTATGTATTATGGGCCTATCTTAAACATTAATAACATAAACGCACATAATTTTGTGTTTACTTTATATTATTTATTAGGCAGATAATGCAAACATTTAAGCAAAGTAACACTACGTATATTTAAATTAATATATAAAAGTAAGAATATCGTCAATATAGTAGGTAGGTACATACCACGTGGTTGCAGGTAGATGCCGACGATCCATCATTAATGGGATGCGATGCTCTTGGCGACGAGTCGAGAGACTAACTATATGCAACCAGCCGAAGAAACGCTCCCTCGTGCTTGGCCGCAGTAGGGGAAAAGTAACCTCGAAGGGCGGACGTCGGGATGTCGAAGTTTAGACGAGTGTCTTTGTTATCTGGGTAAGATTTTGTGCTTATTTTGACGTGACTGACAGACGTCAAACTTCAAAAATATTACACTTATTGCTAGGCAACGACCATACCACATTGAGAATACCCGTTCTCGTCCGATCACGGAAGTCAAGCAATGTTGGGCGCGGTTAGTACTTGGATGGGTGACCGCTTGGGAACACCGCGTGCCGTTGCCCCTTTTTGCCTTTCGACGTAATTTAAGATCGGACGAGAACTTTTGTTTCGGAAAAGCAAGCTTCAGCCTTGTTCGCGCAAAATTTCGTAAATATAAAAATGTAATGTCAATTATTTAAGGACATAATATAAAAATTGTAACACGGAACACATAAAATGTATTTAATTATGTACCATCAATATCGATAATATATTATTTATAAATTTTGTGCATTTCGTTTGTATGTATTATGGGCCTATCTTAAACATTAATAACATAAACGCACATAATTTTGTGTTTACTTTATATTATTTATTAGGCAGATAATGCAAACATTTAAGCAAAGTAACACTACGTATATTTAAATTAATATATAAAAGTAAGAATATCGTCAATATAGTAGGTAGGTACATACCACGTGGTTGCAGGTAGATGCCGACGATCCATCATTAATGGGATGCGATGCTCTTGGCGACGAGTCGAGAGACTAACTATATGCAACCAGCCGAAGAAACGCTCCCTCGTGCTTGGCCGCAGTAGGGGAAAAGTAACCTCGAAGGGCGGACGTCGGGATGTCGAAGTTTAGACGAGTGTCTTTGTTATCTGGGTAAGATTTTGTGCTTATTTTGACGTGACTGACAGACGTCAAACTTCAAAAATATTACACTTATTGCTAGGCAACGACCATACCACATTGAGAATACCCGTTCTCGTCCGATCACGGAAGTCAAGCAATGTTGGGCGCGGTTAGTACTTGGATGGGTGACCGCTTGGGAACACCGCGTGCCGTTGCCCCTTTTTGCCTTTCGACGTAATTTAAGATCGGACGAGAACTTTTGTTTCGGAAAAGCAAGCTTCAGCCTTGTTCGCGCAAAATTTCGTAAATATAAAAATGTAATGTCAATTATTTAAGGACATAATATAAAAATTGTAACACGGAACACATAAAATGTATTTAATTATGTACCATCAATATCGATAATATATTATTTATAAATTTTGTGCATTTCGTTTGTATGTATTATGGGCCTATCTTAAACATTAATAACATAAACGCACATAATTTTGTGTTTACTTTATATTATTTATTAGGCAGATAATGCAAACATTTAAGCAAAGTAACACTACGTATATTTAAATTAATATATAAAAGTAAGAATATCGTCAATATAGTAGGTAGGTACATACCACGTGGTTGCAGGTAGATGCCGACGATCCATCATTAATGGGATGCGATGCTCTTGGCGACGAGTCGAGAGACTAACTATATGCAACCAGCCGAAGAAACGCTCCCTCGTGCTTGGCCGCAGTAGGGGAAAAGTAACCTCGAAGGGCGGACGTCGGGATGTCGAAGTTTAGACGAGTGTCTTTGTTATCTGGGTAAGATTTTGTGCTTATTTTGACGTGACTGACAGACGTCAAACTTCAAAAATATTACACTTATTGCTAGGCAACGACCATACCACATTGAGAATACCCGTTCTCGTCCGATCACGGAAGTCAAGCAATGTTGGGCGCGGTTAGTACTTGGATGGGTGACCGCTTGGGAACACCGCGTGCCGTTGCCCCTTTTTGCCTTTCGACGTAATTTAAGATCGGACGAGAACTTTTGTTTCGGAAAAGCAAGCTTCAGCCTTGTTCGCGCAAAATTTCGTAAATATAAAAATGTAATGTCAATTATTTAAGGACATAATATAAAAATTGTAACACGGAACACATAAAATGTATTTAATTATGTACCATCAATATCGATAATATATTATTTATAAATTTTGTGCATTTCGTTTGTATGTATTATGGGCCTATCTTAAACATTAATAACATAAACGCACATAATTTTGTGTTTACTTTATATTATTTATTAGGCAGATAATGCAAACATTTAAGCAAAGTAACACTACGTATATTTAAATTAATATATAAAAGTAAGAATATCGTCAATATAGTAGGTAGGTACATACCACGTGGTTGCAGGTAGATGCCGACGATCCATCATTAATGGGATGCGATGCTCTTGGCGACGAGTCGAGAGACTAACTATATGCAACCAGCCGAAGAAACGCTCCCTCGTGCTTGGCCGCAGTAGGGGAAAAGTAACCTCGAAGGGCGGACGTCGGGATGTCGAAGTTTAGACGAGTGTCTTTGTTATCTGGGTAAGATTTTGTGCTTATTTTGACGTGACTGACAGACGTCAAACTTCAAAAATATTACACTTATTGCTAGGCAACGACCATACCACATTGAGAATACCCGTTCTCGTCCGATCACGGAAGTCAAGCAATGTTGGGCGCGGTTAGTACTTGGATGGGTGACCGCTTGGGAACACCGCGTGCCGTTGCCCCTTTTTGCCTTTCGACGTAATTTAAGATCGGACGAGAACTTTTGTTTCGGAAAAGCAAGCTTCAGCCTTGTTCGCGCAAAATTTCGTAAATATAAAAATGTAATGTCAATTATTTAAGGACATAATATAAAAATTGTAACACGGAACACATAAAATGTATTTAATTATGTACCATCAATATCGATAATATATTATTTATAAATTTTGTGCATTTCGTTTGTATGTATTATGGGCCTATCTTAAACATTAATAACATAAACGCACATAATTTTGTGTTTACTTTATATTATTTATTAGGCAGATAATGCAAACATTTAAGCAAAGTAACACTACGTATATTTAAATTAATATATAAAAGTAAGAATATCGTCAATATAGTAGGTAGGTACATACCACGTGGTTGCAGGTAGATGCCGACGATCCATCATTAATGGGATGCGATGCTCTTGGCGACGAGTCGAGAGACTAACTATATGCAACCAGCCGAAGAAACGCTCCCTCGTGCTTGGCCGCAGTAGGGGAAAAGTAACCTCGAAGGGCGGACGTCGGGATGTCGAAGTTTAGACGAGTGTCTTTGTTATCTGGGTAAGATTTTGTGCTTATTTTGACGTGACTGACAGACGTCAAACTTCAAAAATATTACACTTATTGCTAGGCAACGACCATACCACATTGAGAATACCCGTTCTCGTCCGATCACGGAAGTCAAGCAATGTTGGGCGCGGTTAGTACTTGGATGGGTGACCGCTTGGGAACACCGCGTGCCGTTGCCCCTTTTTGCCTTTCGACGTAATTTAAGATCGGACGAGAACTTTTGTTTCGGAAAAGCAAGCTTCAGCCTTGTTCGCGCAAAATTTCGTAAATATAAAAATGTAATGTCAATTATTTAAGGACATAATATAAAAATTGTAACACGGAACACATAAAATGTATTTAATTATGTACCATCAATATCGATAATATATTATTTATAAATTTTGTGCATTTCGTTTGTATGTATTATGGGCCTATCTTAAACATTAATAACATAAACGCACATAATTTTGTGTTTACTTTATATTATTTATTAGGCAGATAATGCAAACATTTAAGCAAAGTAACACTACGTATATTTAAATTAATATATAAAAGTAAGAATATCGTCAATATAGTAGGTAGGTACATACCACGTGGTTGCAGGTAGATGCCGACGATCCATCATTAATGGGATGCGATGCTCTTGGCGACGAGTCGAGAGACTAACTATATGCAACCAGCCGAAGAAACGCTCCCTCGTGCTTGGCCGCAGTAGGGGAAAAGTAACCTCGAAGGGCGGACGTCGGGATGTCGAAGTTTAGACGAGTGTCTTTGTTATCTGGGTAAGATTTTGTGCTTATTTTGACGTGACTGACAGACGTCAAACTTCAAAAATATTACACTTATTGCTAGGCAACGACCATACCACATTGAGAATACCCGTTCTCGTCCGATCACGGAAGTCAAGCAATGTTGGGCGCGGTTAGTACTTGGATGGGTGACCGCTTGGGAACACCGCGTGCCGTTGCCCCTTTTTGCCTTTCGACGTAATTTAAGATCGGACGAGAACTTTTGTTTCGGAAAAGCAAGCTTCAGCCTTGTTCGCGCAAAATTTCGTAAATATAAAAATGTAATGTCAATTATTTAAGGACATAATATAAAAATTGTAACACGGAACACATAAAATGTATTTAATTATGTACCATCAATATCGATAATATATTATTTATAAATTTTGTGCATTTCGTTTGTATGTATTATGGGCCTATCTTAAACATTAATAACATAAACGCACATAATTTTGTGTTTACTTTATATTATTTATTAGGCAGATAATGCAAACATTTAAGCAAAGTAACACTACGTATATTTAAATTAATATATAAAAGTAAGAATATCGTCAATATAGTAGGTAGGTACATACCACGTGGTTGCAGGTAGATGCCGACGATCCATCATTAATGGGATGCGATGCTCTTGGCGACGAGTCGAGAGACTAACTATATGCAACCAGCCGAAGAAACGCTCCCTCGTGCTTGGCCGCAGTAGGGGAAAAGTAACCTCGAAGGGCGGACGTCGGGATGTCGAAGTTTAGACGAGTGTCTTTGTTATCTGGGTAAGATTTTGTGCTTATTTTGACGTGACTGACAGACGTCAAACTTCAAAAATATTACACTTATTGCTAGGCAACGACCATACCACATTGAGAATACCCGTTCTCGTCCGATCACGGAAGTCAAGCAATGTTGGGCGCGGTTAGTACTTGGATGGGTGACCGCTTGGGAACACCGCGTGCCGTTGCCCCTTTTTGCCTTTCGACGTAATTTAAGATCGGACGAGAACTTTTGTTTCGGAAAAGCAAGCTTCAGCCTTGTTCGCGCAAAATTTCGTAAATATAAAAATGTAATGTCAATTATTTAAGGACATAATATAAAAATTGTAACACGGAACACATAAAATGTATTTAATTATGTACCATCAATATCGATAATATATTATTTATAAATTTTGTGCATTTCGTTTGTATGTATTATGGGCCTATCTTAAACATTAATAACATAAACGCACATAATTTTGTGTTTACTTTATATTATTTATTAGGCAGATAATGCAAACATTTAAGCAAAGTAACACTACGTATATTTAAATTAATATATAAAAGTAAGAATATCGTCAATATAGTAGGTAGGTACATACCACGTGGTTGCAGGTAGATGCCGACGATCCATCATTAATGGGATGCGATGCTCTTGGCGACGAGTCGAGAGACTAACTATATGCAACCAGCCGAAGAAACGCTCCCTCGTGCTTGGCCGCAGTAGGGGAAAAGTAACCTCGAAGGGCGGACGTCGGGATGTCGAAGTTTAGACGAGTGTCTTTGTTATCTGGGTAAGATTTTGTGCTTATTTTGACGTGACTGACAGACGTCAAACTTCAAAAATATTACACTTATTGCTAGGCAACGACCATACCACATTGAGAATACCCGTTCTCGTCCGATCACGGAAGTCAAGCAATGTTGGGCGCGGTTAGTACTTGGATGGGTGACCGCTTGGGAACACCGCGTGCCGTTGCCCCTTTTTGCCTTTCGACGTAATTTAAGATCGGACGAGAACTTTTGTTTCGGAAAAGCAAGCTTCAGCCTTGTTCGCGCAAAATTTCGTAAATATAAAAATGTAATGTCAATTATTTAAGGACATAATATAAAAATTGTAACACGGAACACATAAAATGTATTTAATTATGTACCATCAATATCGATAATATATTATTTATAAATTTTGTGCATTTCGTTTGTATGTATTATGGGCCTATCTTAAACATTAATAACATAAACGCACATAATTTTGTGTTTACTTTATATTATTTATTAGGCAGATAATGCAAACATTTAAGCAAAGTAACACTACGTATATTTAAATTAATATATAAAAGTAAGAATATCGTCAATATAGTAGGTAGGTACATACCACGTGGTTGCAGGTAGATGCCGACGATCCATCATTAATGGGATGCGATGCTCTTGGCGACGAGTCGAGAGACTAACTATATGCAACCAGCCGAAGAAACGCTCCCTCGTGCTTGGCCGCAGTAGGGGAAAAGTAACCTCGAAGGGCGGACGTCGGGATGTCGAAGTTTAGACGAGTGTCTTTGTTATCTGGGTAAGATTTTGTGCTTATTTTGACGTGACTGACAGACGTCAAACTTCAAAAATATTACACTTATTGCTAGGCAACGACCATACCACATTGAGAATACCCGTTCTCGTCCGATCACGGAAGTCAAGCAATGTTGGGCGCGGTTAGTACTTGGATGGGTGACCGCTTGGGAACACCGCGTGCCGTTGCCCCTTTTTGCCTTTCGACGTAATTTAAGATCGGACGAGAACTTTTGTTTCGGAAAAGCAAGCTTCAGCCTTGTTCGCGCAAAATTTCGTAAATATAAAAATGTAATGTCAATTATTTAAGGACATAATATAAAAATTGTAACACGGAACACATAAAATGTATTTAATTATGTACCATCAATATCGATAATATATTATTTATAAATTTTGTGCATTTCGTTTGTATGTATTATGGGCCTATCTTAAACATTAATAACATAAACGCACATAATTTTGTGTTTACTTTATATTATTTATTAGGCAGATAATGCAAACATTTAAGCAAAGTAACACTACGTATATTTAAATTAATATATAAAAGTAAGAATATCGTCAATATAGTAGGTAGGTACATACCACGTGGTTGCAGGTAGATGCCGACGATCCATCATTAATGGGATGCGATGCTCTTGGCGACGAGTCGAGAGACTAACTATATGCAACCAGCCGAAGAAACGCTCCCTCGTGCTTGGCCGCAGTAGGGGAAAAGTAACCTCGAAGGGCGGACGTCGGGATGTCGAAGTTTAGACGAGTGTCTTTGTTATCTGGGTAAGATTTTGTGCTTATTTTGACGTGACTGACAGACGTCAAACTTCAAAAATATTACACTTATTGCTAGGCAACGACCATACCACATTGAGAATACCCGTTCTCGTCCGATCACGGAAGTCAAGCAATGTTGGGCGCGGTTAGTACTTGGATGGGTGACCGCTTGGGAACACCGCGTGCCGTTGCCCCTTTTTGCCTTTCGACGTAATTTAAGATCGGACGAGAACTTTTGTTTCGGAAAAGCAAGCTTCAGCCTTGTTCGCGCAAAATTTCGTAAATATAAAAATGTAATGTCAATTATTTAAGGACATAATATAAAAATTGTAACACGGAACACATAAAATGTATTTAATTATGTACCATCAATATCGATAATATATTATTTATAAATTTTGTGCATTTCGTTTGTATGTATTATGGGCCTATCTTAAACATTAATAACATAAACGCACATAATTTTGTGTTTACTTTATATTATTTATTAGGCAGATAATGCAAACATTTAAGCAAAGTAACACTACGTATATTTAAATTAATATATAAAAGTAAGAATATCGTCAATATAGTAGGTAGGTACATACCACGTGGTTGCAGGTAGATGCCGACGATCCATCATTAATGGGATGCGATGCTCTTGGCGACGAGTCGAGAGACTAACTATATGCAACCAGCCGAAGAAACGCTCCCTCGTGCTTGGCCGCAGTAGGGGAAAAGTAACCTCGAAGGGCGGACGTCGGGATGTCGAAGTTTAGACGAGTGTCTTTGTTATCTGGGTAAGATTTTGTGCTTATTTTGACGTGACTGACAGACGTCAAACTTCAAAAATATTACACTTATTGCTAGGCAACGACCATACCACATTGAGAATACCCGTTCTCGTCCGATCACGGAAGTCAAGCAATGTTGGGCGCGGTTAGTACTTGGATGGGTGACCGCTTGGGAACACCGCGTGCCGTTGCCCCTTTTTGCCTTTCGACGTAATTTAAGATCGGACGAGAACTTTTGTTTCGGAAAAGCAAGCTTCAGCCTTGTTCGCGCAAAATTTCGTAAATATAAAAATGTAATGTCAATTATTTAAGGACATAATATAAAAATTGTAACACGGAACACATAAAATGTATTTAATTATGTACCATCAATATCGATAATATATTATTTATAAATTTTGTGCATTTCGTTTGTATGTATTATGGGCCTATCTTAAACATTAATAACATAAACGCACATAATTTTGTGTTTACTTTATATTATTTATTAGGCAGATAATGCAAACATTTAAGCAAAGTAACACTACGTATATTTAAATTAATATATAAAAGTAAGAATATCGTCAATATAGTAGGTAGGTACATACCACGTGGTTGCAGGTAGATGCCGACGATCCATCATTAATGGGATGCGATGCTCTTGGCGACGAGTCGAGAGACTAACTATATGCAACCAGCCGAAGAAACGCTCCCTCGTGCTTGGCCGCAGTAGGGGAAAAGTAACCTCGAAGGGCGGACGTCGGGATGTCGAAGTTTAGACGAGTGTCTTTGTTATCTGGGTAAGATTTTGTGCTTATTTTGACGTGACTGACAGACGTCAAACTTCAAAAATATTACACTTATTGCTAGGCAACGACCATACCACATTGAGAATACCCGTTCTCGTCCGATCACGGAAGTCAAGCAATGTTGGGCGCGGTTAGTACTTGGATGGGTGACCGCTTGGGAACACCGCGTGCCGTTGCCCCTTTTTGCCTTTCGACGTAATTTAAGATCGGACGAGAACTTTTGTTTCGGAAAAGCAAGCTTCAGCCTTGTTCGCGCAAAATTTCGTAAATATAAAAATGTAATGTCAATTATTTAAGGACATAATATAAAAATTGTAACACGGAACACATAAAATGTATTTAATTATGTACCATCAATATCGATAATATATTATTTATAAATTTTGTGCATTTCGTTTGTATGTATTATGGGCCTATCTTAAACATTAATAACATAAACGCACATAATTTTGTGTTTACTTTATATTATTTATTAGGCAGATAATGCAAACATTTAAGCAAAGTAACACTACGTATATTTAAATTAATATATAAAAGTAAGAATATCGTCAATATAGTAGGTAGGTACATACCACGTGGTTGCAGGTAGATGCCGACGATCCATCATTAATGGGATGCGATGCTCTTGGCGACGAGTCGAGAGACTAACTATATGCAACCAGCCGAAGAAACGCTCCCTCGTGCTTGGCCGCAGTAGGGGAAAAGTAACCTCGAAGGGCGGACGTCGGGATGTCGAAGTTTAGACGAGTGTCTTTGTTATCTGGGTAAGATTTTGTGCTTATTTTGACGTGACTGACAGACGTCAAACTTCAAAAATATTACACTTATTGCTAGGCAACGACCATACCACATTGAGAATACCCGTTCTCGTCCGATCACGGAAGTCAAGCAATGTTGGGCGCGGTTAGTACTTGGATGGGTGACCGCTTGGGAACACCGCGTGCCGTTGCCCCTTTTTGCCTTTCGACGTAATTTAAGATCGGACGAGAACTTTTGTTTCGGAAAAGCAAGCTTCAGCCTTGTTCGCGCAAAATTTCGTAAATATAAAAATGTAATGTCAATTATTTAAGGACATAATATAAAAATTGTAACACGGAACACATAAAATGTATTTAATTATGTACCATCAATATCGATAATATATTATTTATAAATTTTGTGCATTTCGTTTGTATGTATTATGGGCCTATCTTAAACATTAATAACATAAACGCACATAATTTTGTGTTTACTTTATATTATTTATTAGGCAGATAATGCAAACATTTAAGCAAAGTAACACTACGTATATTTAAATTAATATATAAAAGTAAGAATATCGTCAATATAGTAGGTAGGTACATACCACGTGGTTGCAGGTA